>CANUEY010280608.1:0-24165 GCA_948099555.1 Croton setiger
TCTCTGTTTGGACACAAACACCCTCAATACAGTCCACCACAACAAGGGCACCATCGGTAATACGAAGAGCAGCTGTAACCTCAGATGAAAAATCAACATGTCCAGGAGAATCAATAAGATTAATGAGATACTCATTCCCATGTCTCTCTCCCTTGAAGTTCTTGAGGGATTCATCTCCCATCTGATAGTAGAGTGAGATACCAGTCGACTTGATTGTAATACCACGCTCTGCCTCATCTGCACGGGTGTCAGTCATACGGACATCTCCAGCAACCTCTTGGGCAATAATACCAGCAGCAGCAACAAGAGAGTCCGTAAGTGTGGACTTTCCTGAAAACAAGCAGGTTGAAAACTTAATAAGAAGTTTAGAAAGAAAAGGATCATAATAGCACTGGAAAAACTGATCTAACAAACAAATTGAACACTGCACAAATAAATCAACCCTAAACACACAAATCTAGTGTAAATGTTTTCCCATACTAAATTCAGACTAACACATGTACAGATGGATGCATGTAAAACAACAGAGTACATGGATTTCAATGTGCAGACAAAGGAAATGACATGAAAAATTGATAGGGAGATTTTTGTCGGCCATGAAGCCAACAACTTGGACATCTAGACAGATTTTTTCCATGAATGCCATATGAAGTACAAATAATGTAGTTAACGTGGCCTAGTAATTCACAGTGAAATATAAAAAAAAAAAAAGAAAAGAAAGACGACCCAATGTAGCAAAGCTAGATTGTGGGTGTACAATGCAGTTGGAACAGGGAATTATAAAGTGAAAAATGGTAGACGAATGGAAGTTTCCCGCAACAAGGTTCTAAGGACAAATCTGAGAGCAAAAAGCAATTTTAAAAAATCCAGCTAACATTAGGCATTAGCAATAAAAGAAAGAGTATTTGTTACACTTAGTTAAGGAGAGCAAACTCATACCATGATCGACATGGGCAATGACGGACATATTACGGATGTTATATTTGTAATCCATAATACGCCTAAGCTCTTCAGCTGTAAACTTCACCTGTACATAACAAGAATAAGCTAATGTAAGAATAATCCATAGCAGGTGCAATTTAATATAAAACAACAATCTAAGAAAAAAAAATCTTACCATCTTGACTAGCTTTTAAAATTTCTCCCAATTACTATCAAATATAATACCTGCAAAAAAATTCAAAAATTCAAATAAAACTGAGTCAGGAGAAGAAACAACATATTACAGACATATTGAGCTAATACCCAAAACATAACGAGGAAAAAAAAAGCTAACAAGTGAACTAATCAGATGAACATAACAAAGAATTAATCAAATCTAGACTAAAACTCATTCAGTAAACAACTATCTCTAAAGCTTAAATAAATAATAACCAACAGCTGAAAACATATCAATCTTTTGACAAATCAAATAAAAAAAATCATATTTAAAAGGGAAAACTCTATTCTAAGCAGATCCAAACCGACGGCAAGAATAAGACAAAACAAATACTGATTCCAGCAACAAGAAAAACGGGAATCAGCACATCGGATTAAGGAACGTACCGATCAAACGACGCCGCAAGAGAAGAGAGGGCAGTGGCAGAAACTCTCTCTTCAGTGCAGAAAGCGAGAACAGCTTAGCTCCAATGAAGGGTATATATGAGAGCTTCTGCTGTGTATCATATCGTGATACCCTAACCCTAGGTTTTTGCTTTTTGGGCTTAAATGGGCTTTGCTTATGTAGTTTCAAATGGGTCCAGAAAATAACAATGGTAGTGGAAAAGCTGGCCTAAAGCGTCTTTTTACACCCTAAACTATCAAATTTTTGTACTTTTATAAGGCGGAAGTAGTCACTCATTTTAGAGTTGTTATATATTCTGTTAAGATGATGAAAATAATTAGTAAATAAATTAAATTGATCAAAATAATGTAAAAAATAATTATTCATAGCTTTTTAGGCCACCCAATATAAAAAAAAAAAAAAAAAAAGAGAAAAAGGGTCAGTTTTAGGGAAGGGTATATGTAGAGTATCTGATTGGTATACAATTATTTTCTAGCAACCTTTGTTTTGTCTGGTCTCGGACCGGATCACCTCAATTTCTTCCGCAAACCACCACACTGCACCGCATTATGGTTTAACAGCATTAGTAGTTCAGTTTACGATTTATAGGTTTCTTAAACCGAAAACCGTCACACTGCACAGAAAACCGTCTCACTGCACCGCATTACGAATTAACGGCATTTTCAGTTTGGTTTACCTTTAACTAACATATTTTATTAGTTTATTAAATAATGCTAAAATATTCAAAATAAAATAATAAAATATATTAGTTATACAATTTTCTCAATATTTTTTTTTTTAAAAAATAACTCTACAGATGAATTGCTAAGAGTTTTCCTAATTTAAGAATGGTGGTTGAATGACTTAAAGAAGCTGCCATCTTCGTCTTCCTTCATCTTCTGTGAAAATAGTAACAAGACCCTACTATTATCTCATTTCAATGAACTGCAACGTCCCATTATTCACCAAGTTTACTGTGTGGGAAAGGGACATTAGTACAAATACTATGACAAATTTGGCATAGAACACAAAATACAAAAACCAGAGTTAAAATGTCTGTTCTCAAATGTAGCATACATTCTTTACAATAAATATATGAGCTATGATAAGTTCTTTCAAATTCCTTCATTCCCAAGTACAAAATCAATAATACAAATAGCTCATTATTTGCAATGGCTGACCCCACCATTTTGAAATAAAAACCATTGCATGATATGATCATAATTTCCACCTCTGATGTCTCCATTGATTGTTACTTTTCATGTCTGAACTGTCATCTTCTAGTTGCCACCTCATAAGGGTTGGTTAGTCCTCCTTTGTCAAGCTCATGCCTTCACAACTTCAAGATTGAAAGTAGAACACAGTAAAAACACAAGATCTATATCAAGGAATAAAAAGACCAATCTTTTTATATGCTGTCAAGAAAGGTTCTTTTAGTAGCATCATAACCATCTTAAAATGCCCGAAAACAAACTGGTACAGTTTGCTGCGATCAGCTGATTCAAAAAAAGCTAAATATAAGATAGAAATCAAAGAAAGAGTTACAGAGAAAAACAACAAAATGAAGGATCAGTGCAGCTCCCTATAAATAGAAATGTTTCTACCTAAGGTGGCTATACCAGTTGTTGGAATAGAGAGTGACAAAAATGAATAAGCTCAGCTCCATATGAATCTGGCAAAGTTAGGTTCAATACAGTATGAAATTCTATCACCTCCCTCTACAATAAGAATCTGATATCCATTCGGATACTGATCATAACACAACAGAAGTTATCAGTGAAAAAAAATGAGATTTTGGAGCATATAAAGAAAGATTACCAGATTTAGAAAACAGCACTTTAGTTTCACTTACAGAGTTCATTACTAAGACTCATTTATATTCCACAAACTGTAATCTCATAATATGCTTCTTCTCTTGTTTTTTAGGCAAGTATGATACGCGAGGGTAGTAGAGTCACCAGCAGAATGCATTTCAAAATCAAAAGGTTTGTTACCAAATCCACTCAAAATCTAATGAAAATGCAAACCTGAAGTCTTCTAAAATTCAGTACAATAGGTAACAGGAAATATTAGTAATGCTTCTCTACATTTATTTTTATGCCAAGCACATAAAATAGTAAACAACACTTGATGTATTTTCTTGTCTTTGTCCACTACCAGATAGGTTCTTGAATGTATCATTTGCCATAAATTGTGAAACTATCTACAGAAAATTTCCCACTGTCTAGCATTCAAAACATTTCACTTCTATCTGTGTCGTCAAGACACATACAACAGTGGTTTATAAGGAAAGAACCAAGATAATCCAAAAGCCATGACATTATGATGCCCTCTAAATATGCATTGCAATAGTTTGATTGAGTTCCAGGTCATCTTGATAAGTTCCCCTGTGATTATAATATCAAGAACAGCAACATAAAAGAGTATTTCTTCAAAACAGATGAAACAAGAATGACTTCCCAAATGTGCCTATTTGACATTAAAGCTGAAACAACATTTGAAATCACCTTTTTCTTGGAAAAGAATCACAATTTTAGGTAACATTTGACAAAAAACGTTTGGACCTAACAGTTATTGAACTTACAGAAAATAACCATAAATCAAATGGGCAATGATAAGAAAGAACACCCTCAAACTACAACACATCCACTATCACAAATCATTCTTCTTCTTTCTTGCACGTCCTCTTAATATTTACAAAATGATTGGGAGTGCACAGCACAAGGACGCTTGATCAATGAGATGTTGCACGACAGGTGTCAAAGCATCAACCAGTCAAAGAGGATACTAATCTGAATTGCTTCCCATTGCAAACCATTTGATAAAGGTTCAATCTTTCACACTTGTATAACCAGTATAGAAAGAAAGAGCAATTTTTTTGAAAATCAAGCATGTTTATGCATTGGAAACTAATAAAAAAAAGGAAAAAAATCACAAACCAGCATTCTTCATTGCCTTGACTGTCCAGTAGAAAAACATATAAATAACCATTATAAAAAATATTAAAACAATTCCATTGCAAGTGAAAGAAGAATATATAATCTCAATCAATGAATAGCATTCTATCCACAGCTACAAAAAAACAAAGACAACTGTTACCCAAAAATTGTAACCTAAATAAAACACTCAAATATTGATGTAGAACATGATTACAAATCAACAAAAAGTGACTCGAGCCTAAACTCAAAACATCAGAAAAACTTGCAGACCATTAAAATAGGAGCTATGGGTAAATTGAAACAGCAGTCTATAGAGTTCTTAAGTTCTTAGGCATAGTAATCTGTTATTTTCCACTACACCTAATATCTAACACACACAGCACTATTTCCTTTTTTCAATGATATTCCATTCTCCACAAGTCTTTTTATTCATTTCAATGTAAAGATAAAGACTTTTCCCTTTCTTTTTTATTTTTTTTATTTAGTTTACAGAAGCATAATAAGCTAAAAAATTACTAATTAAAGATCTAATAATTAGATCTATCAATTCCATCTATTAATAGATCAATGAAAGCTCAAAAATTTAAATTCACAATAAATGAATCAAAATCTTTCCATTTTCCCTGTAAATAAATACATAAATAAACCCCAACCTGAGATCTGAACGGAAACCGAAGCTAAAACGCAAGATCCATGCAACCCTTCACCGCGGTCTCCGATTCAGTTGATGCAAGGCGGGATCCAATTCGCTTCCCATTCATCAATCCATAAATCAAATCTAGCCATCTGGCAATGATGAAGAATCAAGCAAGCCAATTAGTTCCCGACCTGCACCAAGCGAATTAGAGACCGCCGGTAACAGAATCATCTTCTCCGATTCTACTTTCTCTCTCTTCCAGATATGGATGTTGAACTAAGATAGAGAGAGAAAGCAAATTAGATAAACATCATACCTACCCTATTAGTTCTGCAAGAAATGCTGGTTATTTATAAAGAGAACAGACGAACAGGATTTTGACACGTATACTTGCACCGACTACGGTTATCAAACGATCCACGCTCCATTTTTAGGCTAGTGGTTTTGGGTGAAAAGAGGGGTGACGTAAAGAAAATAGGCATGGAATTTTGAGAAATTACAGTATTATGCCATTAAGCTTACGTGGAGCTACAGTAATTGCACGTGCGCGTGATGGCCACGTGTATTGAGAAGGATGGAATTTTTTTAATGCGTGTTGTGGTTATACGCATACCGTCGCTTGGTGTGATTTGGAATAAAAAAAGCCTTTTTTTAAATTTTTTCCCATATATTAATGAAATTAATTATTAATAATTCAATTTTAATTTCTTTACCCCTTTTAAATATTTAATTTATTTGAATTAATTATCTTTTATATTTTTAGTAGTTTTGTTTTGTAAATTATTGTATGTAATTGAAATAATGAAAATAAAATCGATCTTATTATGAAACACGTATAACGACATAATAAATGTAACGTTTTTTTAACAGTATCTTTCGTTATAAATGTGATAACTTTTATAATGGATCGCCGAAAATTATGGACATAAAGCGTTAAATTTTTTACACATGTCAAGAATTTTGTTTGATTAATATGTAATTACAGAACTTATAAATCGAATTGAATTTCGTGAAAAATTGATCATTTTCAATTATTAAATATAACTGATTTAAGTAAATAATTTTTAATTCAGATTTCAATCATTATATATAACTGATATAAGCAAATAATTTCTAATTGAAATATTTAAAAATTATTTACCTTTTTAACATGAAATTATGGATTCGGATCTTAATAATTTAACTAAAATATTTAATTTACCATTAAAAAATTGTAATTAATTCAAAATTAGGAAAAGAAATTGTCTTCCAACAAATCTTTAAATAAGAATATTCAAGTAAAAACAAAACCAACTAATCACAATATTGTTTTTATTAAAAATAAACAATATTTTACCCAATAATTTTGCTTTTTTCATTAGAAAAGTCATCATTTTAATATTTTATTGTAATCATAGATTAACTTCACAATTATTTTAGTTAATACAACTTACTAACCTGCAAAAATCCCAAAAATCCTTGACTGACCCATTTACTCATAATTATCTTCAAACTTTATCTTAATCTATTACTGATCGGAGCTTCCACTAAATTTGATAAAAATTATATCTTTATTTGTGGTTCTGATCGATTTTTGCAAACAAAAAAGAGAAAAGAAGAGGCTATGGTGGTGTTGGGAGCGGAAACAGAGGAGGTGGTGGTGGCGAGCAAAATAGTTACAGAAGAGAGAAAAAGAAGAGGTCATATAGACGTGGCCACGGTCCGGGCTGGGCCGGTTCTGGGTCTCGGCCTGCCGGGCCACGGTTCGTGAGACATACAAATCGTATCTGGCTTGCCGAATCGGCGGTTCAGGTTAGACCGGCGATTCGGCGGTAGGTTAGGGATCAGCGGTTTGGAGCGGTTAAAACGGTGGTTCGAAGACGGTTTGGGGCTGTTAAACCGGCAGTTTATCCACGGTTCACGGATTTTAATGGGGCCGGTTCCAAAATTACTCAAACCTGAACCAGCCTGTTCTCCAGCCGATTCAAATTACGGCTCACGCAAGCTCGGTTTAGTAACGGTTCAGACCGATTCAGCCACGAACCGGTTCAAGCGTACCGACCGGGCCGAACCAATGTCCATGTCTAAGGTCATATATACATTTATTTATAATATTATAATTAATTAATAATTGATTTGATTTGGTGGTAGCCACTACACACCGAGAAGAAGAAGATGAACGAACAGAATTTATAAAATTATAAAAAAACAATAAATTGTGCTTTAAATTGATTCTTTATATATAAATAAATGAAATTAATGCTTTTGATTCCTTTTATAGAATTTTACGTTAATCAAACAAGTGGCGGGGCCAACTTCATTTCCTACATTACTTTCGGATTTATAAAAGGATTGTTTAATTATTTAGTTAATGTCCAAATTAAGATTTCAATTTTTAAACCTTAATTTAATTTAATGTACCTAATCAATTTGCATTTAATACTCATTTTAGTTGACATTCTCTTGTTAAATAAATAATAAATAAAATAAAAAAGTATAAACTTAATTAAATTTTTTAATATAAAATAAATACTATGGGTTAGAGGTGGCCACAAGCTGGACCGGACCACGGTTCGAAGGGAGAAGAACCGGAACCGATTAACCGGCGGTTCGCCCTTTTTTTTTTTTAAATTTAACGGTTAACGGCGGTTCAACTCAACGGTTAGTAACGGTTACGGTTTGAAAAAATATTGAACTGGAATCGGCCCACCGACCGACTGATTTCGATTACGTTTTGACCGGTTCCAATTCAATGACGGGCCGGTCCGAAATTTTGACGGGCTGAGGCAGACGGCCGAACGGGTCAACCCGGCCGTGGCTACCACTACTATGGTTTGCAAATAATTCAGTAATTTTTTTAATAAAAAAATGGAAACTTTTAGAAATGGACGGTGGAGCACAGGAATGTTATAGGCTGTGCTTTTGAAAGTTGTGTTCCTTTTTCTTCAAGAAAGAAAGAAAGTTGCGTCCTTTAGTTTATACTAATGTGCCAGAAAGGGAAAAAAAATTATTTTATTTCTTCCGTTTTTATCCCAAAAATATCTCAAATGTCGTTGACTTGACTTGACCATCAATGTACAGTACAATACATTACAGAAGGCTACTGATATATATATATATATATATACACACAAGCTACAAAAGCACATCTCATCAATCATTCAACAGTACAAAAATGGATAGGAGACAAGGAAACAAATTAGGAAAAGAAATCAGTTTCATTTCACAATCTAATCTCATCACAAAAATGTTCAATTAAAATCGAATATGGAACATCGAACTAAGCAATCCCTTCGGATTTTAAAGAAAAATAATTGATTACAATATTAAATATGCAAATTCTAAGAACTATCATCAAACTTGTTTTCTTGTTAAGTTCAAGAACATGTTAAGTTACTTGGTTTTCTTCACAAGCTTAGAGGTGCAGAATTCTGCATCGTCCCGGATGAAACTCCACCATATGTAGGTAAGAGGGATTGTGGTGGCATGCCAAAGAGCATGGGCATCAACGAATCCTTTATATGGAGGGAAGTCATAGATTTCGAGAAGCATTGCTAGGCCACCTCCGATGACGACAACCCACAACTTCCAGCGAGAAGGGTGGTGGCTAGCACCGGCCCAAATTGCCCAGATGAGAAGCTGAGCCACTGCCATGACGACGCAAACTTTCATGTTCCAGCCTGTAAGATATAACAATCATGTCAATATCTCAGTAAGGGTTAGCATTTAACCACTTTTGAAATAACTAACCCTCTAATGATTAACAGCTAACTACTACTGAAGAAACTAAGAACTAACCATCACAACTAATTTTGCGATCTCACGACCACAAGGCATTTTTTGCTTAGTCAAATACTCCTTCCGTTCCACATTTTTTTAAGACATTTTCACACATGAAGAAAATGTTTAATTTGTATCAGTTTCATAAAAATCTAAAAGAAAATTCACCTAAATACCCTTTTCTGTATTACTTTGTAGTTTTGAGAATCAAAGCGTTAATTTGCTAGGTTACGTAAACAGGGGTCATACAAGAAAAGATCATTAATTAGATAAACTAAGACATTTAAAGTAGAAAAAAAAGGCATACAAGACACTTAAAGTAGAACAGAAGGAGTTGTACTATGTTATGTGAAGACTGAAGTGCGTGGAAACTGGCCAAACAGGATGGAAAAAATAGCCAGCAAAAGATTGTAAATGCCAAAGAATATAAATTTGTGCATTATCTTTAGGTGAGGAAGTATGATAGTTCAAGAAGAGTACAGGTATGAAGAATACCATAGTCTAGCTTATAGAAGTTGAGGAACAATATGTGAGTAGTCACAAATGCAACCAGTGGAGCAGCAACCATGACCCTTGCTGCTTCAATCCTCACATCAAAACTTCTCAACACAGAAACAATGAGCGAGAAACCCAGTAATGCCACTGCAGAAGAGTAGTCCAACTTCTCTGTCAGGTCCACATCTCTGCAAGATGAAGCAAACGATCAAGAAATAAACAAAAAGGATAAAACATAGTCTATAATTTTATTTATTGTGATTTGTATGTGATGAAAATAAAAAATAAACTTTCGGCAAGTATGGGGCTATCATCTAGTGGAATTGCAGAAGTCTAAGAACATTAACAACAAATAATCAGCCTCCTCGTGCAAAAAGGGCTAAAGGTCACATTAAACAGGAAAATGAAGCTATAATCAAACATCAAAGTTTAAATGTAGCATCCAAATTCTGAAAACAGGAAAATATATCAAATTTGATGGCCCAAGTTTAGATTCTGCAAAAGCATTCAGATTTCCAAACCGAAATTTGTAGCACCCTCATACTAAAGCAATAGCAAAAGTTTACCGGCTATGGAAAACAGCACTCCAGAACCAGGAATTCATGGATAAGAGTCCATAGATGTGCCACAAAGTAGCATACTCATAATATGCTGTCCTATCTTGCTTTAGGGGCAGGTTATAGTACAGCAGGATGAAAAAGGATACCCAACCATGGAAATGAATTGCGAGGTTCAGTGCTGAGAAAGCTACAGAGACAGGCTCCTGATAATAAAAAAAAAAAAAAAAACAAAAATCAAGATTCACAATCGAGAAAATTAAAAGTAGGCTCTAAGATCAACTTTAGAAAGAAAAGAAGTTACTAAAAAGCAAACCTGAATTCCATACACACGTTTAAAGGGCCATTTACCATGGTACTTAACAGGACCCTGACCAATTGCTTCTCTTTCCTTTTCTCTATCGAGCATGCAATGGTAACGGCAATCACTTTTGCAATCCCATTGTTTCCATTGTAAATAAAGAGGTTCTTGCATGTACCAAGGACCCCCACCAATTGAGATACCATCTGAAGAAAAATTGCATTGCGAAAAACATCTTTGTCCCACACATCCTGTTTTTTCACATTGTCCAACACAAGACCTGAAATCCAGAATAGGAAAAAAAAAAAGATATATAAAACATCTGGCAGATAGAAGAAGGAAGAGAATTCAGCATGATCAAGCATGACCGTTAATCATACAACGAGCACAAGAAATTTTCAGAAAAAAAGTACTGCAGAAAGATACCATCAACAAGTACATTGTAACTGTTTAATCATTCATTATAGGAGTCTTAATTGAGAAGAATATGGTAAAATTAAGAAAACAAGTACGCCATTTACAGAACAATCACTATCGCAAATAATTTATCACCCATGTACACTCATTCCCTCAATATGTCTTACAACACAAGAAAACTAAAACATGCACATCTGAAGAATGAGAATCAATTGAAGCACAAACAGAAGAGTAAACAAAATAAGGGCACCGATCCCTGTTCTGTGTTCCCATAGTGACAGTTTCTCTACATGCATGTCTTGTAACTTTCTTTACTTCTACAAATGTAATTAAATGATCATTTTGACTAAAATAATATAACAGGCTTGTGAAAAAACTAATGAAGTTTCACTGATTTCAGTTAGGACAAACTAGCAACTGGCAATAAGAATGCCTTAGCAGTTAGAAGAAGCCTGAAGCAACATACAAGATCCTTTAAGTTTAACAACACAGTCAAGGGTAGCTCACGTTTTTTACAAATAACACAATTTTGAATTTGATTAGGTTTTGCTGAAATCCGTGAAAAGTACTTTTCACCTCCAAAGTGACAGACTCAAAAACAATGCAAAAACCTTGAATCTTTTTAACAACTATGGAACTACAATTGACTGTTAACTTGTAAAACCAGCAAGTAACACTATATAATAAAATCAAGGAAGACAAAAAACAAAAAAAGTTACCTGTAAAGTGGATCAGCATCACCAGCACTAGCATCTAAAACTTGAACAAGACATGAAAGCACCAGGGATAAAATGATCCAATATCGATCTACCATCTGATTAAATGATAAAAATTGAAATTTATAACATTTCCCATGAAAAGAAAAGGGTTAAAAGTTCAGAAGCTTTAACATAACAGTGTTCAAGCATCACTATTTTGCATCAACTACAGTTACTTCCGGGTTCCCTAAATGAAAGTCCTAAATTGAAGAACTAAAAAACACCCCAAATTGCACTACAAGGATGGAAAATGTTCAAAGACAGACAATTTGCTACCTAATCAAGCAAGCAGAACAAGTAAAAGAACGAACCCATTACTAAATTTAGCTTTAATTGAAGTTAAGAACTTTAATTAGATTAATTGCGCAACGAGATATCAACAAGAAGTACTAAAACCCAAGTTCAAACAAGGAAAAAGAAAAGAAAGATCGCATGAGCTGAAAGAAAAAGGATTCAAGAAAAAATGGGCAATATACCTTTCGGGAGTGGAGGTGAAGCAGTAGATTGGCGAATCTTTTACTGCTATTTCTAGTCCCGAACGATTTAAATGGAAAGTACGAATTGAATCTTCAAACGTGGGAGCATAACAGCAGTACAACGAATGCAGAGAAATTTTCTTTTCTTATTTAACAGTGTTATATTTTTTTTCTCGGAAAACAGAGAATTACAGCTTTTGAATGTGGGATTATTTTGGGCCATAAGGCCTATATTCAAATCTAAGATAAATGGGCCGCATAAAACTAGTAGATGATAAACAAAGCCCACATATGAGGTTAATCCGACGACATGAAACTGGACTTGTGAATGTAAAATTCTCAAACGACAGGTCGGATAAGATGCATACGAATTGGCCTTATAACCTTAAAAGTAAGGGATAATTATTTATAAGTTCCCGGACTTTTGCATAATATAATCTGAGATTTTTCTATTTTGAAAATTGTATCATTAGGTTTCTCAGGTTTAAAAAATTATATTATTAGGTCATTCCGTCCAGAAACGATATTAGTCAATTGAAAAAGTCAACGATTTTGATTAAAATTTTTCAAAATGATAAAACTACCTGTGATTTATTTGAATCGGATCAATCATATCATGCTAATTAAACCCTCTATATATATATATATATATATATATATATATATATATATAAAAGATAATGAATCAGAAACGAAATTAGAAAAGAAATCAAAAGAAAAGAAGAGAAAGAAGAAAGAGAAGGATGGAGGTGAGAGAAAGGTGAAAACGTAAAAGAAGAAAGAGAAGAGGAGACAGGTCTGGCACGAAAAAACCCTTTATCTTGTTCGGTTCGATCGACTCGTATACCCCATTAATAATTTAAAAAAAAAAAAGAAAACCTTTATCTTGTCTCTACTTAGTTTAAAATTAAGGTTTATTTGGCTTTTTTTGAGCAATAATTCAATTGTTAAATGGAAAAAAGACGTTCCTTACATATTTTGTTCAGCAACAAAAATTTAAACTTAAAAAGTCAACTTAAAAAATGAGCAAAATCAAATGGACGGTTTGACCCAACATTTGACTATAATAAACAAAAATAAAATTAATTACAAAATTAACAATATAACACCTTTACTTAAACCATAATACAAGCCATTAATAGCTACCTTTAAGACCAACCAATTTATTTATTCTTACATTTACGAACAATTAAGTTAAGTTAGAATTAGATTAATTACAAAATATTGTTAAAAATTCTTTGGCCTGGACCCAGAATCAATTTCGGATCAAACAAAGCTTTTCGGGTTAAAAAACTTGCCCATTTAGATCCGAAATGTGTAATCCAATCTGTTTGAATAGCATAATTAGGAAGATATTGCTTGAATTTAATACTATTTTTATAGCAAAAATCCAATATTTCTTGGTTTTGATCTTCATAAACTTGCCAATCTTTAACTCCACTTGTATATAAAAGTGCTACAGCGTAGAAAATTTCTTCATCTGGTATCACAGCTGACATTTTATCATCCCATCTACAATATAATTAATATTAATATCTATAATCTAGGTAATTAAAATAATTAATTAAATTAATATTAGAGTTCGAGCGCTTACTTGTCACTTAGCAATGGATAAAAAAGAATAGGTCCAGTAGTGATATTTTTCTTATAAACAAGGTCTCTAAGAATACTTGAATCAAAGTTCGTAACATTTGATTTTGGTACAAACAAATTTAACCATGGATGTGTTTCATTACTCTGCACTGTAATTTGAACTCTAGTTAAAAATTCTATATAAGAAACATCCGTCGCATAGCTCATTTCAGGAACAGACTTAAGTCCTTTCGTAAATTTTTCCAATTCCTGAAATTAAGTAATAAAACCGATATTAATTAATTAACATATATAACTTATAATTAATACTTAGTAATTAATAAAAACCAACTAACCTGGTCTACAGATTGCTTGGTGTCGTTATCATAACTAAGGGCTATTTCAAGACTGTAAATAATGCCATATTTTTGGGTTAAAGAAGTAATTTTAGGAATATCAGTTGATGGAAAAAAGAAGGTTCTCCATAAATTAGGAGTTCCATTATCTAATATAATTCCACCTTCTAAATAACTAATACTATTCCCTTGTTTTCTTCCATGGATTGATATAAAATATTCTTGTGCTTCTATAAAATCTGTGAAATTACTATATAGTATTTGTGCCCAATTAACCTGAAAAAAAAAATATATTTATTAATTAAAAATTAAAATAATTAATTTGTAATAATCCCAAATTAAAACTTACCCTTTGGAGTGAAGGACCTAAAGCAATTCTTGCTCTTGTAATAATCCCAAATTGACCAAAACCCCCCAAAACAGCATTAAACAGCTCTGAATTGTTATTTGCGGAGCAGGTTATGAGCTCTCCTTTTCCTTAATCAAAATTAAAGCAAATTTAATTACTCTTAATTAATTAATTAATTCATAAACAAGAAATTAAGAAATAATAATGGCATACCTGTAATAACATCTAATTCATAAACATTAGTAATCTGAGGACCATAACGAAAAGCTTGACCACTAATTCCAGCATTAGAAAGAGTTCCACCAACACTTAAATATAAAAAATCAGTCCAAGAAACAGGGGCAAATCCGTCTTTTAGAGTTACATTTAACACATCAATCCATAGTTGTTCTCCTCCAACATCTGCATAAGTTTTATCAGTAGAAATTATAACCCCATTATTACTTCCATTAATCCCATTTCTCGATTCTCTTAATCCTTTCATGTCCACTACGACGCCGTTATACGCCATGTCTTGACCACGTGTACAATGCCCATTTCCTCTTACTGAAATTCCAAACGGAAGAAGACATAGAAATGATGCGTTTACAAGACTTGCTATGTCTTGTACGGACGTTGGGTAAAGAACTGCTACTGGTTTGTCATGAACTATGTTTCCAAAGTCTGTAGAGACTGAATCTAATGCAGTAGGATCTACTTGAAGCTTGTTAGATAGTTCTTGAGGGATTGGGCAAGAATTTATGATTAGGGTTTGGGATTTTCCAAGATTAGGGTATAAGTTGGTGATTAGGAACAAGATTAGAAGAAAATAATTACTACGGAAAGAAGAAATTATAGCCATTATCAAGATATGTGAGAGAGATTAAGAGAAGGGTTTTTGTTTGTAGTTATAGAGTGAAGAAGAAAAGGGAAGGTGGTGGTGTATATATAGTGTTAAGAAATTATGTACAAGCTTGCATGAGATTAAGTTAATTAATTAATAAGTAATTAGAATGATTAGTTGCTGGTTTAGCAAACAATAAATTTTTAGGGTTGACTTATTATCTTTGTTTTTATATAGATTTTAAGGAGGAGTCGGTTTTACCATATATATTTTTTTTCCTTGGTTATCTTTGTTATGAAGATGCATGAGCTGGTTTTAATTAATTAATTAATTAATCAATTAATTAATTATATATATATTATTTTGACTTAATTAAATTTTAATGAATGTTATATTTTAATGGAGTATAATATTATAAATATAAATTCAAATTTATTTGAAAAAGGATTTCATATAAATTGTCTACATAATATATATTTTTCTGATTGAAATTGAAATTGAAATTTCAATGATAGCTTAAATCATAATAAAAAAAGTTAAATTGCTTAATTATATTTTTTAAAAATTTAGTTAAAAATTGTTTATTAAATGAATATAACTATTTTATTAATATTTTATAAATATTAATAAAATATTTATTAATATTAATATTAACTAAATTTTTAACAATTTAATTAAAAATTGTTTATTAAATGAAGTCTTTTATTAATATTTTATAAATAAAAAAGGAATATTGTATATTTGATTTTTTATTTAGTAAATAATTAAATTGGATTGACTTATTAGAAGAAGAAGAAAAAAAAAATTAAAATAAAACATTCTCTTTATCTAGACGAAGTATTTTTGTCTCTTCCACAAGGAAAATAATGAAAATATATATGAAATTAATTATGATTAAGGTATAAAATTATGAGATAATTAAATTTAATTATTCACACGGTTTCCTTGCCGCCCATAGATAAACTAAAAACAGCTAGCAAGCAGCCCACTAACATAATCTAAGTACACGGCATAAATAAAGCATAAGAGAAATATAAAAAAAAAAGATTAATTACCCAATTAATCAGCTGAGTAAGCATATTTAAATATTTATGCATATTTTATCACAAAATTAATATGAATTTATCAGTTAATTTTGTATTAATCGCACAAAATTAATATGATAACAAAGTAAAGTAAGATTAAAAGACAATTAAGTGATAATTCAATGACCATTATATTGAGCTGCACTATCTGCATCTACCCCAACTTGTGATGAGTCTCCACTGGATGGCCATCCAGTTTCAGCCATCCAGTCTAAGAACATGAATGTCATAACCTTGACAGAATTTTCCGGTTCATGGAGGGGTTGAAGTTGAAAGTATGCCTAAAGAATGAGGAGTTGAGATGACATTGAATCTAGAGCTGCATGTAGAGTTCGCATGGCAGGAACAAGGTTCGCTACAAGCAATATATTACCAGTTGATAAGACTTCATTGCCTACTAAAATTCGTATAATATTTGTTGCAGGTACATAAGGTTGGATATTGGATTCTAGCCATTCTTGAGCAAAATTTAGCTCTGTTAGATGGGGAATTTGGTCATTCGGGACAGTAACTGTAACTGCACTCCCGGTGTGAGCAAAGGCTCGTAACATTTCAGTGTTTGCGTCGAAAAGCTTAACCCGGTTGATGGTGGAGGACGGTTGTTTGCCACTGTCCCATAATTGACTCCAACTGTAGCTTCGATCAAACAAATGATAGTAAATAGTATAAAACTCTTGTGCATGAGAACCTCCCAGAGAAACTCAAACGACAAGTCACTTCAAAACGACAGTTTCTAGTAAAATAACAAAGCAGAAAAAGGGCAAAAAACGACCTTTATTTTATGCAAAATACAAGTGAACAATAATTATTAGTTGAAAATTCTTTGTCCTGGTGAAAGAATTAATTTAGGATCAAACAATGTTTTCCTCTGCTTAATTGTTGCCCATTTGGACCCATATTGTTTAATCCAATCTTGTTGAGTGGTATAATTAGGAAGATATTGCTTAATGTTAATTCCAGTTCTAGCACAAAAATCTAATATTGCTTTGTTTTGATCCTCGTAAGTTTGCCAATTATTGACTCCACTTGTATACAGAAGTCCAGCAGTGTAAAAAATATCTTCATCTGGTACGACGACAGACGTTTGGTCATTCCATCTGCAATTTAATTTAACAAATCAAAATCAAATAAGTAAAGCAAAATGTTATGTATAAATAATTAATAGTAAATAGACATGCAACTTACACTTGATGAGACATGGGATAGAAAATAACGGGTCCTGTCGTAATATTTCGTTTAAGAACGATATCTTTAAAAACACCCGTATTAAAATTTGAAACACCGGATTTCGGTATAAAGAGATTGAACCAAGGATGAGATTCGTTCTTCAGAATCGAAATTTGAACTCTAGTTAAAAATTCTGTATACGAGACATCTTTTCCAAAACTGTATATAGGTTTAGCAGCTTGTTTTCCATTAAACAACTCCAATTTCTACAAGAAACAAAAATTCTATAAATAATCAATTTCTACCAAAATGGTAGAATTAAAAGTAACTTAAATTTGACTAATTACCTTATTAGCAGACTTATCTGTGATTAAGGAACCAGTAGTAGTGGTTAATTCTATACTGTAAATAATGCCATATTGCTTAATCAAAGAATTAATTTTGGGAAGATCAGCTGGTGGGAAGAAGAAGGTTCTCCAAAGATTAGGAGTGCCATTATCAAGTAAGAGTGCACCTTCTAAATATTTAATTTCATTGGTTCCTTGTGCAATATAATATTCTTGAGCTGTAATAAAATCATTGAAATTGCTATATAGCAATTGTGTCCATCTAACCTGAAAAAATTAGTAAAAATGTTAAGATTAATGAGTTAAAATTAGCTCTTAATTAAGTTAATTAAGACATAAACTTTTTTATAATTACCCTTTTAATTGCTTGGTTTAAAGGAATTCTTGCTCTTGTTATAATTCCAAATTGACCCAAACCACCTAAAACAGCAAAGAACAGCTCTGGATTTTGATTTGGAGAAGCAGTCAAAAGCTCTCCTTTTCCTAAATAAATCAAACCAAATTAAATTAATCACTAAAAAACAATTATAAAATTTAAAAAATTAGTAATTAATAGACAAAATCTTAGCTAATTAATCTTTATAAAATGGGTATATTATTTAATTAAAATCTTGATATGATATTTATTACTACATGGGTAATTCAAAACTTTATCTTTTATATTTGTCGAATTTAGATTTTATCATATCTCATACTTTTATCTGTTTGAATAATGTTGGTAAAATAAAAATAATTATCTAAAATTAGATAAAATAATTTTAGTGTTTTGAACAAATAAAACGCTAACGATATAAATAGAAAAAAAAAAGCATGAATTATATAGAAAAGAAAATAATTATTAGGATCATACCAGTAATAACATCCAATTCAAGAACATTATCAATTTGAGGACCATAACGAAAAGCTTGACCACTAATTCCGGCATTACTAAGGGTTCCACCCACCGTAATATTCAAATAATCCGTCCAAGAAACCGGCGAAAGTCCTTGTAATGTAGTAGCCGTCAAAACATCAATCCATAGTTGTTCTGCTCCAACATCTGCATAAGTATTATCCTTAGAAATTACAATTCCAGAACCCCCTTTTTTTGATTCTCTTAAACTTTTCATATCCACTACGACGCCGTTATTAGCTTGGTCTTGGCCATGGGTAGAATGGCCATTTCCTCTTACTGAAATTCCAAATGGAGTAGAACATGTAAACGAAGCTTTTACAAGACTTGCTATGTCTTGTACGGACGTAGGGTAAAAAACAGCTTTTGGCTTATTATGAACTATGTTTCCATAGTCTGTGGAGACTGAATCTAGTGCGGCAAGATCTAAGTGAAGCTTGGTTGATAGTTCTGCTGGGATAGGACAAGAATTAATTAGGGTTTGTGATTTCACAAAAATGGGAGATGTTAATATGAAGAAGAAAAGAAGAAAATTTCTTGGAAACGTTGCCATGGAAATCAAGATTAGGGTTTTTTTTATTGTTGTTAGATGAAGAGGAAAAGAAGGATTTTATATATATATATATATATATGAAAATAAATTATTAATAGGAATAAATTATCATTAATTTAGTTATTAATAATTTTAAGGTCAATTTTTAAAATTTCAAAGAAATAAAAGGAAAAAAATATAAATAAATATTAACGTAACATTATTAATTATTTTTAATTATTTGATTGCTGTGTTTCCATAAGTATATTATTATTATATTTTTTTAGATTAAAAAATGCAACTTAATATTTTCTTCCATCTATGTTATTGTTTCTATGTATATATAAATTTAATGTTTAAATTAGAAAATTATTTCCTTTTATGCATATATAAATAATAATAAAATTTACCCCTCATTATTTATTTTTTTTATTTTTTAAATTGAGGATAGTGATTCAAATCTTAGGTTATTAATAATGTTATAAATGCATTCGTTACTATGTTATATATATATAGGTAATAAATATCGTATTATAAATTTAGTTAAAATTACAATTTTGGTCCTTATAATTTATTATAGACCTGAAAACTTGTTAGGATTATTTTTTTGTAAGTTGAAGTATTTTTATGTTACGTTAAGAGTACATTTTTATTATAATGACCAAAATTGAAATATTTCAGATGAAAATAAGTCTCAATTTATTATAAGAACAAGTTTAGGAGAAGTAACTTCATTCCTAAATTTAAGTGATTTTTTTTTTAAATTTAAATGTTAATATTTTTTATTAAAAATATTTATTTTAAGAGTATTTATAATATTATAATATAATATTTTATTAAAAATATTTATTTTAATAGTATTTGTTAAATACTTTTACTTATTCAAAGAGAAAAAATAAACTAGATACTATTTATTTCTTATTTATTGTTAGAAAGTTAAGCAGGCTCACTTTAACCACATGATATTTAAAATTTATTTGTAAGTGATTTTTTAATAAAATTTAATTTATAAATGAATTTAATGTGTTGAAATAATTAATTTAAAATTGAAATATAAATTTGTTGAGTGTTTGACTTTTTAAGGACTTAACTGACAAACCAATACAACCAAATTGAATGCAATTACACAAACTTAAACAAACTACCATAAATAAGTGAGTATTGAGTATTGGTTGTTCCAAAACTTTAATTACTCATAAATATGTAATTTAAATGAATTCCATAAAAAATTGTGAAATTCAATTTTAGAATGAATAAAAATTTAGAATTTCAAATTCAAATAAATTAGGTGAAACTATGTTACTCTTGTTATTGCAACTGTTGTTAATGTTGTAACTATTACTACTGTTGTTATTGCAACTATTACTATTGATGCAACTTCTGCTGTAACTAATGTTGCTGCAATTGCTACTACTATTACTGCTGCAACTACTATTGATGTTGTTGTTGCAATTTTTTTTGTTGCTACTACTGCAATTAATGCTACTGTTGATGCTATTAATCTTGTTGTTGTATTGCTACTACTATTGCTACTGCAACTGTTGTTGCAATTATGCTACTATTGCTGCTGTTGTTGTAATGACTATTGGTGCTGCTGCTACTACAACTACTGATACTATTACTGTGGTGTCTGCTATTGCTGTTGCTGCAACTAACATTTCTGCTATTATTGTTTGTGCAACAACTATTGCTACTGTTGCTACTTCAACTACTATTATTATTGTTACTACTACTACTATTTTGCAATTACTACTATCATTACTGTTGTAACTAGTACTATTGTTATTACAACTAGAATTGCTACTGCTGCTGTTGTTGCAACCACCGTTATTGTTTGCTGCTATTACCGGTAATGATAACCATTTGCTTATATTGATAATAATTATGCAAAATTCTAATTTAAACCATTTTAATTTTCGAAATTATGTGAAACATATTTTTATGGAATTGAATTGAATTCTACAATTAAACACACAATATTCATTTGAAAATTATAGATGAAAATATAAAAATTCTATTTAAAAAAAAAAAATATAAAAATTCATATTATCTCGGGTCAGGCCGAACAAGCAATTACCCATGGGCTTATTGTAGCCTAGCCCACAAAACAAGCTTATTGCTGCTTTATTAGATGGTTATTAATTAGAAAGCTTGTGGATTAGTAGAGATAATTATTAATTATATGTATTTTAGCTTAAAGCAGCATAAGCTCCCAATAAGCTATAACTTGGTTGCACCGTGCAAGTAAGAGTTTTCTTAACAGGATTATACTTTATTTAGTAATCCATTTTGTTTGGTTGACGAGAAAATGAAAGAAAATGAAGGAAAGTAGAAGTCTACACTCTACAAGTACAAGATGATTTAATATATTCTCAAGGTTTTAATGCAATCCCTCGGAAACTCAATATATAAAAATAATAATTTAATAAATATAGTTAAAACAGGCTAATTACTATAAACCTCCATGCAAAATAATCCATCCATTATTAGCTACCGTATAAGTAATTCCATAGTTAAAATTAAGTTTCACAGTAAGTAACTAATATTACAACAAAGCACCAGCTAGCTACATATATATATAGTCCTGTAAAACCATAATGATTTACAAAAGAGAAGGATCAAAAGCAAACTCCACAACTGATCTAAGTTCATCCCAATCTCCATAACCAAACAATTCATTCTCATGATTAGAACTCGAAATCGTCGAGGATGAACCCATGGATGGAAGCTGATTATGATGGTGGTAGTTATTGTTATGATAAGCTATAGAGCTAAACTGGTCTAACTGAAACTGTTTCCTCTCATTTGCAAAATTTAAGACAGGCTTTTTTTCAGTTGAATAATGAATAAGATCAGGAGTAGCAAAACTCAGGTAATTTTCTCTGCTATTTGAATCCACACTGCATGATTTTGAGCTTATCTCTATTGCTGTTGCTTGTCTTTTGTTTGATAATTCCCTCCAATCCGGTGTATATTTCCTGTGTGTCATATTTCTCTTGAAAATTCTACAAAGTGTCCATACTTCCTGAAATTTCATCGTTATTCGGTATCAGGGTTGGTTAACGTTTTATAAAACGCTCGTTCTTTCAACTATTACGCTACTAAACAGTTTAAGTGTCCGTGTCCAACAAATTTAGTTATTTAAGTAATGTTTAGCTGCTATAAGCTAAGGGATAGCCTCTTATAAAATGCTACTTAAACGACTAAAAGCAATTTCAAAATATAAGCACGCAATAGATAGATATATAATAGATTTTAAAAACTGTAACCAAACAGTGCCTTAATTTCTTACCGCTTCTTGAGCAGAGGATTTGGCATTGGCAAGATTTGAAGTATCATTAAGCGGAAGGCGAAACTCGTGCATCATCCAATCGGTTTTAGTGCCTTTTCCGGCACTTCCACGGTAGTAAACTAATGTTTTCTTGAGTCCAATGCAATCCCGGCCTTCTCCGCCGTGTGAGTATACCGGCTTGTCGATGCCAGTGGCTTTCCAGAATCCTGACCCGGTTACTCTATTAGGTCTTATGCTGTTCCTATATTTCCTCCCTCTTTTGCAGAAAAAGTAACCTTCTTTCTCTCCTACACTGCTTGGCTCTGTATATATAATCATAAATAATTAGTATAAACAAATTAAAGGGATTGTCAAAGATTTGTGATTTTATGTATTAAACTCTACTTAAATTACACGAATTAGATTTAACTAATTGTGGTTAAGTTTAATAATTCCTATACCTAATTAAGATTTATATCCCTAATTAAGGCCTGCACTTGTTAATTACACTTTATATTATTAAACTGAAGAAATCTTCTTTAATACTATATATTATATATTATGTAATAAAAAGCTGTTTGAATATCAAATCTCATACTGTTGCAGTGTTCAATCCATTTTTTCACCTAAAAAAGAATTGCGTACTGTTTCTTTTTCATATATACATTGGAAGATGTCAAGTTCGAAGAACCCTAATTAGGTCAAAAATAAAGATGAAGATGGAGAAATCGAAAATTAAGGAAGAAATGAATACATACTTGGAAGATCCCAAGGATCGAATTTGTAGATATCAACTTGCTTAATAAGCTCAATGCTGAGTGGTTTCTTATCAACTTTTCTTCTAAGATAAAATCCGACAAGTTCTTCATCCGTCGGATGAAATCGAAATCCAGGAAGTGCAACTTCTTCTTCATCTTCTACATCTTGACGAGCAGTTGTATTACTCATGATTATTTTTCCTCTGCAACTGTTTCTGTAAGGTAGTTTGAAAGATGATGAAGAAGAAGAAGAAAAGATTATATAATAAGTGATGAGAGAGAGGCGGTAGTTTAAGGTCAAGTCTTGTGTATGACTATGGTGGTATAATTTAGGGACCAAAGAGATTTTCAGAAGAAAGAGTCTTCTGAATGCTTTTAGGTAGCCATTTGAGACATTATTATATCCATAATAGGTTTTTATTCTATGCGGTGCTGCCCATGGATTGATAGGTAATCCAACCAATGGAAATAATATTTATTTTAGAGAAAATTTAAATTAATTAGCAACAAACATAGATATTAAATTAAATTAGAGTAAAGGATAGAGCACCAAATGCTCTCGAATTTTGCAACGTTTATGATTGCTTGTTTTTATTGTTTTTCATTTTTGTTATTTAGTCTAATATTTTTCTTTTATAAATTTCATGTTTCTATTTTATTTTTTGGTTAAATCTATTTATTAATAAATTTTTAATTTTATTTTTTTAACAAATTTCGAACGTGAATTATATTTTTTTTTATTTTATACTCAATCTTCAATTTCTAATAGAAGATCAATAAAAAAAAATTTTCAAATATCGTCTAATATGTAGATTTTTTTCCCTAGCTAAGATTATTTTTAACAAAATTTTTACGCATTTTTTTTTATGATGTAATTAATTTTTATTTTTGTCTCTTTTCAACTAACACGTATTATTATTAATTAACGTATTGTCATTTTATTTTAAAAAAAAAATTTGTAATTTCTTAAAATATTTTTTTTTCACAATAAAAAAATATTTTTGTTATTTTACTCCATATAATTAACAAAATTTTAAAGTAATACACTGAAAATGAAATTAGATAATAGTCCCGTACGAAAAGCATTCTAGTATAAAATTTAAAAAATCGATTATTTACATAAATGAATTT
>CANUEY010280692.1:0-13819 GCA_948099555.1 Croton setiger
ATAATAATAATAATAATAATAATAATAATAATAATAATAATAATAATAATAATAATAATAATAATAATAATAATAATAATAATAATAATAATAATAATAATAATAATAATAATAATAATAATAAATTTAAAATTAGATATACAAAAAATTAATAGGGACTTGAGAATTAATTAGTGTAAATTTTAAAGATCTGAAATATACATGATACAAAGGGTATTTTAGTCTTTTTAACACTATTTAACGGTGAAATAGATGGAAATATCACGTATTATTCAAAACCTTAGAAACCTATAAATAATTATCCCCAAAATTAATGATTTTATCTTTACTTTTCATTATAGACCGATAAGCTTATTTAAAGTCATTTTCAAACTTATTACTAAAGTTATTGTTAATCTTCTAAAGTCATCTAGCCTCATGTTATTGATCAATCACAGTCTACTTTTATTCTTGGGCATTTGATTAATGACAATTCTCTTATGGCTTTTGAAAACTTTCATTATATGAAAAAGAATAGGGAAAAAAGGATAGTCTTTTTTGAGAGATGTGTTGCTAAAATTGGATTTTGAAATAGTTAGGTGGAATTGGTCATAAGATGTGTTTCTATAGTCTCTTATTTTTTGCTTGTTAATGGTGAATCGAGAGATATTTTTAGACCTGACAGAGGGCTTAGTCAGGGGATCCCCTCTCCCATTTATTTTTGTTTTGTGTAAAGGTTTTTTTCAATTTGTTAAGGAAGGCAAAATCTAATAGATCCATTAATAGCATTAAGATTTTTCTCTGCGCTCCAACTGTCACTTATATGTTCTTTGCTGATGATAGCATCATTTTTTGGAGGGCTACTTGTAATTATGAACGAGCTTTTCGACAGAAAATCAATTATGAGAAGTCAGATGTGGCTTTTAGCAGAAATATTAGGAAGCATGTTAAACAGGCAATTCAGAGCAGATTGGTAGTGCGTGATATTGATGGACACAATAAGTACCTTGGTTTGCCGGCTTGGATTGGGAGAAAAAAGAAGCACACTCTCATTGAGAGAGTAACTAAAAAATTGAAATGCTGGAAAGATCTTATTTTGTCATGGGTCGTCAAGGAGGTATTATTAAAGTCAATTATTTAAGCTATTCCTAATTACATGATGAGTTGTTTCCTATTACCAAAAGAAACTTGTGGAAAGATTGAGTCTATGATGACTAATTTTTGGTGGGGAAGAAGGAGGGGAACGGAAGATTCATTGGGTCAGTTGAAAGAAAATGTGCTTATCAAAATTGAAAGGTGGTGCGAGCTTTAAAAGGTCAGTACAAATCACCCTTTATCTTCCCTGTTTAGTTTGGAAGCTTTGTCCGCTAAGGTTAGATACGACTATTGTTTCTGTTCCTTTTTTAAGCTTTGGATTTTTAATTTATGGGAACATTTTAGCCGTGATCAATGTGGTGTGTTAGTTTCGGTTGCATGGAGTATTTGGAGGGCGAGTAATGTCAGAAGTTTTCAAGATCGAAGGTTAGATAACTTGCAAATTTGCCAACAAGCAGCTACTATTCTTAATGTTCCTGGTGCTTATGCTATTGTAGCTAATGTTAGCGCAACTAATCCTTGGAGATTGAGTTTATGGACGCCTCCTAGGTCTGGTGTTGTTAAAATTAATGTGGATGCCTCTTTACATTCGGCTCAAGGTATAAGACGCTTTGGATTTGTTGCACGAGACTCAAATAGACAAATTTTAGCTTGTGGTTTGCGTCGAGAATAGCAGGTTCTAGAAATTAAGATGGCTGAGGCATTGGCTGTGTTGTTTGCTTTTCAGAAGGCTTAAGAGTTATCGTTTATGCAGGTGGAAATGGAGTCTAATTGTTGTGTCTTGGTGCAGGATCTCTTAAAGAAAATAGTCACTCCTACAGAATGGGGGACTTTAATTAGTCTTTTGCATGAGTATGCTTGTTCTTTTAATTCTTGTTCTTTCCATTTTGCTTCTAGAAATTGTAATAAGGTAGCCCATAGTCTGCCTCAATTAGTTTTGAATTATGTTGAGACTGAACAGGTCTGGATTGAGGAGTGACCTACTCCTCCTATTCAACCCGTTGTATTGCAGATTCTGCTTCTCTGTATTAATGCAAATCTGCTTCTTTTTCTAATAATAATAATAATAATAAAACTAAATTTATAGTATAATGGAATTGGAAGCATAATAAGCTCTCTTTTTTTTTTCTTTTTTTTTTTAAAAAAAATTCTGCTCAAGCCAGTAAGTAACTCAATACCTGTTGTTGAAATTGAAATTGAATTCGGATATTTTTGTAACATATATTTGAAATTTGGTACTCCATTATACGATGACCAGTATATCATTTTGCAACCACTCCTTCTCTGTCAGAAGTCAGAAAAAATTCCTTTGCTTTTGCTTGGAATGGCTTTGAATTATTGACTACTGAATCTATTCTCCCTCCAAAATTAAAAACACACCCAAATCAAATCATCCCTTTCACTCTCAATTCTCAATTTCTTCAATTTCTCTTTCACTGATGGCACCCATTGATCCTCATTCCTTCACCGATTCCACTCACCCTCTCAATACCCACATCTCCCTTTCTCTCTACTTCGATTTCTCTTCCTCCACCATCCACTCCACCGCTCTTCTCTCCTTCTCCGCCGCACATACCGGCAATATCTCCATCGACACTCGTTCTCTCACCATCTACAAAGTTGTCGACCCCCAAACCCTAACCCCACTTCCTTATACTCTCTCTACTCCTGATCCCATCAAGGGTAGCCTTCTTTCTGTCTCCCTCCATAATCAAGCTTCAGTTTTAATCTTCTTTTCTACCTCTTCTGATTCCTCTGCTCTCCAGTGGCTGTGTCCGCCTCAAACTTTTGGAAAAATCCATCCTTTTGTTTATACGCAATGTCAATCCATTCACGCCAGGTCTGTTTTTCCTTGCCAAGACACACCCGCTGCTCGTATTTGCTATTCTGCTCGATTAAACATTCCTCGCCAGCTCTCTGCCGTCATGTCCGCCAGACATTTCGACCGGAGGCCCCCTGTTGCTGCGGACTTGAATGAGAAAGTAGTATCAGATGTTGGGTTTGACTTGATGTCGTTGTGGTGCGCTGAAGGGAGAGTGGTGGAGGAATTCGTGATGGAGCAGCCAATTCCGCCGTATTTGTTCGCTTTTGCAGTTGGGGAATTGGGTTTCAGAGAGGTGGGGCCGAGGACTAAAGTTTATTCAGAGGCGGTGGCTGAAGTGTTGGATGCCTCAGCGAGGGAGTTTGCTGGGACTGAAGAGATGATACGACAAGGAGAAAAGTTGTTCGGACCGTACGAGTGGGAGAGGTTTGATTTGCTAGTGCTACCTCCAAGTTTTCCTTATGGTGGAATGGAAAATCCCAGAATGGTGTTTTTGACGCCTACAGTGATTAAAGGGGATGCGAGTGGAGCTCAGGTTGTGGCACATGAATTGGCTCATAGTTGGACTGGAAATCTCATCACTAACAAGAATAATGACCATTTTTGGTTGAATGAGGTATGTCATTGAGTCCTTTTAATTCTTTTCTATTTATAAGTATTCCATATTTGTAAATCAACAGTAAATAATTGGAAAATGAAAAAAAAAATTGGAAGAAGTATGATCAGGCACTGATTGACCTGCTGTGATTTTAAAATTCAGTGTCTTTGTTTTATGATTGAGTTGGTTCACTGTATATGTTGGTTAAACGATTGACTCTTCAATATTATATGGTTTTTTTTTTTCATTGACTTAGAATATTGCATCTCACTGTTGGCTCTATTTTAACCGCAGTATGATTTTGGTTTTGGATTGGTCTCAATGTATTTCAGTGTTTACAAGGAGCATTAAACTCACCATTTTATTTGTCTGTGTGTTATAAGATAGATTGTAGAAAAAAAAGCCTATTGATCTTTAGTACCGTTTGGTCATGCAGTGATTTCTTTTGTTTTCACTTTGCTAAACACTGAAGCATATTTGTTTCTTTTGAATATTTTAGGGTTTTACAACATATGCAGAAAGGAGAATTGTGGAGGTTGTGCAAGGAGAAGATAGAGCTGTATTGAATATTGGAATTGGCTGGAGGGGTTTAAATGAGCAAATGGAGAGATTTAAGGACAACATGGAGTTCACCAAGCTCAAAACCAATCAGGAAGGAGTGGACCCAGATGATGTGTACTCAGAAGTACCTTATGAGAAGGGGTTCCAGTTTCTGTGGCGCATAGAACGCCAGGTACGTTGAGTTGTAAGTTAAACTCATAAATCTGCCAGTGAAAAATGTTCTCACTAGTCACTACTCACTTCTTGTGTTTGAACTTTTGGAATGTTAGATTGGAAGACCTGCATTTGATGAGTTTCTCAAGAAATATATTGCTACCTTCAAGTTCAAATCAATTGATACAGACGTGTTCCTTGATTTCCTGAAAACAAATGTCCCAGGAATAGAGAAGGATATTGATCTTCAGTTGTGGACTGAGGGTACTGGTATCCCTTCAGATGCATATGAACCAGTTTCCAACTTATATTCAAAGATTGTATCACTTGCAAATGAGTTCAAGCTTGGGAGGATGCCTAGTGAAGACGAAGTCACCAATTGGCAAGGCCAGGAATGGGAACTATACTTAGAAAACCTTCCCAAATCTGTTGAAGCTTCTCAGGTACAAATAAGCATATTTATGATTCCCCACCGTCCATCTGTTTTGCATAAAAGATAGCTTGGTTGGATCTAATTGCAGGTTTTCTATATCTACTTCTGTTCCCTACTTGGAACTATTTCTGGTTTAACAATTAACATATGACCTTTTTTTTTCTATATGTATTGGGATGGCAAGTAAAATAATACAAGCTCATTCAATATGTTTTTAGGATCATGATGTGGGATAAGGAATTAAATCTCTTTCTTTGTAGCCAACTGCTTGTTTTGACCATATAACTTGCTTTTCAATGTTGGATTAGATTTGCTCTCATCAATTAGCTAGTACAAGATGATTTTCACCACTTAAATAGGTTATGAATGAGTTTGTATTGAATTATTTTTCTGGATTGAAATTGAATCAACCATCTGAATGGAACCTTCATTTGTAAATCAACATAGTTAACTAAATTGTTATCTTTGCTTTTATTCGTGGAAACAAAAATTCACCGTAGTTTGTTAATTCTCAATGAAAATTGTTTGCTCTCTCTTTACTTAAATTTAGTTTTAAACATTGTTACTGCCAAATTTCTTCTTGACCATTGCTTCCTAGTGTGGAAAAGGATTTTTGTCTAAGGGTATGAATCCTTGAAACGTTTAGATTATCAAAGTATTAATAATTTTTGCATAACAGTGACACTGACCTTTTACATTTACCTGTATTAGCTATGCTTGTACCAAGCTCAATCAGTGTGTGGTTTTTGACATTGTCTAATCATCTTTTCCACTTTAAGGTTCCTGCTGAGTTTCATAGGCTAAATGCCACTAATTTAGTTTTGCAAGTTGCTGTTAAGTAATCTTTTCTTTTCCAGCTTACTGAGTAGGCTTTAGTGGTACTATTTAAGCTTGAGTTTGTCTGTTAAGCTGGTAAATGTAGCAAGTTCTTTTTTCTTGATTTACTGAAATGAAATAATCCCAGGTCTAAAATGAGGCAGGTATTGAAGGTGGAAATGAGAATACTGTTCTAACTTTAACATATTGGCTTCATGACACAGATTTTAGCTTTGGATGCGCGGTACAGGCTGTCGGAATCAAAGGATTATGAGGTGAAGGTAGGATTTCTCCAACTGGCTATCTCATCTGGTTGCAGAGATTACTATAGTGTAGTGGAGAAAACTTTGAAGGAGGTGGGGAGGATGAAGTACCTACGTCCGCTTTACACGGCTCTAGTTCAAGGTTCTGGGAAGGATGAAGAAAAGATTCTGGCGAAAAGAGTATTTTCAGAGGCTCGTGAATGTTATCACCCTATTGCGCAAGGTGTTGTTGAGTCTATATTTGCCAAGCATATGTAGAAATAGGTTGTATTCTCTAATCCCTTGGTGTTTCCTTCACATTATATGCACAGCTAGTTCCCTTGCTTGGCTTTGCAAACTCTATATTAACTTGCTAATTACAATAAATGTCAGCTTGTTTTTTTTTTTTTTTAGCTTGTGTATATTTCCTATTAATTTTCATAAATTTGACCATCAACCGTAAGTGTTAGACAATAGACATTCACAAAAATTTGTTTTTCTTCCAAAAAAAAACCCGACAATTTCAGAACTTTTTAGTTTTGGAAAAACCAATATCCAAGTGCGGGTTTGGGGAGGTGTTGAATTTGTTTTTCAAAAACCAAAATATATAATTAATATTTTTTCTCATATTATCTATCTAAAAAAATTTATTTTTTAAAACTATCAAAAGTGTATTTTTATAAGTTTTAAGGACTTATAAAAATAGAATATAAGTACTGTGAGTTCAGCTCAAGGAAAAAGAGGTTAAGTTAGATGGAATCGTGTTACTAAGATTCATGCGGTTTAAGTATCTAGATTCTGTGAAGATCGTTTGGATGATGATGTGACCCATAGTATACGATTCTGTGAAGATCGTTTGGATGATGATGTGACCCATAGTATACAAGTAGGATGATGAATGAAGTGGAAGGGTGCATTAATGGTTCTATGTGACGAGAAAATACCTCTTAAAGTGAAAGATAAATTCTATAGGACAGTGATACAACTAGCTATCCTCTATGTAAGTGAGTGTTGCGCACTAATTGGGCAACATTTGCAGAAGATGCATGTGGCAAAAATGAGTATGTTTAAATAGATGTGTGGGCATACCAAGTTCGATAAAATTAAGAATAAACATATTTGTCAAAAAGTTCAAATCGCGGAAATTGGTGATAAGTTAAGAGAGGGAAGACTTAGATAGTTTAGAAATGTTTTATGGAGACTTCCTCATGTGACAGTTTGTAAGTGTAAGAATTTGACGATTGAGGGGGCTAAGCGAGGTCGAGGTAGACTTAAAACTGTTTGGAAAGAAGTGATAGTTAGTTATGGACTTGAATGGACGCAAAATCCGTGTCATGGAATGTGTAGAAGGCTTTTGCTAACTTTTGTGTTCTAATTAAGCTTATCGTCGAAGAATTCATTCAGTTGAACTCAACTTGTTGTTTTGTTATTTTTATAAAATTAATTAATACAAATTAATTTTTTTTTTTCATAAACTATGAAAATGACAAAAAGTTCAGTTATAGTAGCAAGTGAATAATAATTATAAAAGTAGTGAGAGGGTGGTTATTTCGATAGAAAATTAGGCAAAACGAGTACTATGTAACGAATAAAAACTAAAAGTCTAAATATTCAGTTTGCCCATAAAATTGCACGTGATATACAATTTTACCCTTTTTTATTTGTAACAAATTCGAATAAATGATGAATTTAATCAATTTTAGAGTTCTTCTTTTTGAGATTATTACTTTTAGAGTAAATAATTTTTATATTTATTATTTAATTTATTCATAAATTAATAAAAATCATAAGCACTAACTAAAATAAATTTATAATTTACAATTTTTAAAATTAAAAATTTGGTTACTGATTTAACAATTACTATTATTAATCTAAACTGTAATGCAAAATTAAATAATTAAATTGAATTGATAAATATTATTATTATAAAAATTATATTAAAATATTTTACCACATTATAAAAATATAAATATTTATTTATATATTATTAATAACCTACACACCTCAAATGATCTAATTGATCAATTTATGCAAATTTAGGATGTAAATTAGTTAAAAACTGAAAAATTGACTATTATTACATACAAGTTTATGGGGCAATTTGAACATTATTCCAAACTAAAAAGGTGAAATCATAGATTTTAAAAAATAGGGAGTAAATTATTAATTTCATAAAACTTGAGAGATAAAATTATAATTTCTCTAAAAATTAATAAACCCAACTCTTTCCCTTCCTTCCGTAGAGGGGGCACTTCTCTGTGTCATCTCTCTCACATCCCCAAAATATCAAATTTTCATTCTTTTTCAAATTGCAAATTCAGGCTGAGAGAGGGATTATCGACATAGAGAGAGACTGAGCAGAGAAAAGAAGAGAAAGAAACGAAAATGGACGATTACACCAGAGAAATGATGGACCTCAAGACTCTTGTCACTCGAACTCTGGAAAAGAAGGGCGTTCTTGCCAAGATCCGGGTAAATTTTCCCCAAAATTCGAATCAATACTCCTATTTTACTTATTTTCTCTGTTTGCTTTCGGAGAAACGGATTTTAATTAATGGAAAGTGAAAAATGGGATTAATGTACCTCTCTATTAGCCAATTAATTTATAGAAGATAAACTTGAGCTTCTTCTTTCTTCATTCTCTTTAGATGGATTATGATTGAGGCTTTCATTTATGTCGGATCTTGTTCAATGAAAATATCGAACATCTTATTTTTGTGCTGTTTAGTTGGTGTGGTATATGTAGATCTTATTTCATGGTATTTGCGATAGGTACTAGAAGATTTGTTTCCATTTTTGTGAGATTTAAGGAGAAATGGTTAACTTGGTGTCTGTTCAGGATCAAAGGTTGTTTGTTCTAGACTCCTGTAAAGGTCCAATTTTTATTTTGTTTTATTTTTTCCATTTTTAGCGTGTCTTGAGCTCTTACTGCAGATAACTGATGTATTTGTAAGTATTCATAATTCAATTTTGGTGAAACTATTTTCTTTTCTAATTTATTTTTCATCCGTATTTGTTAAGGATTATATATGATGTTTGCTTGGTGCTAAGTTTTTGTTTGGAAATTGTTTTAAAAGGGTATTTAGTGTGCTTTTTTACTGCATATTTGGTTGAAAAATTGAATTGTGTTTCCTTTTTTCTTTATTTTCATTTACTGTTTACGTTCTGGTTGCCAGGCTGAACTCAGGGCAAGTGTTTTTGAGGCAATTGAAGAGGAGGATAGGGTAGTTGAGAAAGATGAAGGATTACCTCCTGCATTATTGGGAAGCTGCAATGACCGTGCAAAACAACTTCATGCTTCTTCTTCAGGTTTGCTCCTCGACTGGGATCCTCTAATATCTTTATTTCATAAGTTTATGAGTACTGAAACTGTCTTTTCTAGTTATTTGGTATGCTGGCCTCTTTGGGCCAGTTTTTGTTCACGGGTTTGAGAGATTATGTAAGGTCTGAACTCTAGTGGGGGAGGGGAGTTGCATTTCATGTTTTGAATATGAAAAGATGTAATATATCATTCTTTTAGGTATAATACTTTTTGAGTTTGTTCACAGAGAGATTACAAGTTTGAAATTTTGTGGTTATTCAGGTTTATAATCAAACAATGGAAGGTGGTTCTTTTAGATTCTGTTGATTTGATGAGCATTACAATTACTTTGTTCTTTAGGAATTATATTGTTGTAATTTAAAGATTAAGAATTTGATGTTCTAAGTTATGCACCTGTTTGTATTCATTCCAATTGCAAAAATAAGATAAGTGATTTTATCTTCTGTTGTGTTTTTAACTCCTTTTTTTCTCCCCTCAAAATGCAGGGAGGTTGCTTACTGCATTGATATGTGAATATCTGGATTGGGCTCAGCTAAATCATACACTTAAAGTTTATCTGCCAGAGTGTAATTTGGTAATCAAGTAACTACTGATAGAATGTTAACGGCATGTTAAGATATAACATTACTTCTATGTGAATGCTAAAATAATTTTCATACTTTGCAGCAAAAAGATTCCTGGAAAGCTGAGTTGAAAGAATTTAGTAGCAAAAATGGATATGATCTTAATAGAAATGGGGATAGTGGTCCATTGCTTTTGGATGTTCTTGAAGGATTCTTGAAGTTTGAGGTTTGTCAGTACCTAATACGTTCTTCTTTTTGGATGCAACTTTTTGAGGCTGAATTTTATGGGGGGAAAAGAAGTTTTCCATTATGTTTGTCAAGATTCTAGATGAATTATGATTTATATGTCACACGATGCTGTCACCATTATTGTCTGATTCTTTCTGGATGATCTATATTTTGAGGAATGATAATAGGATTAGTCTTCAGAGTATACAAGTTTCTTATTATCATTAGTGCATTAAAAATTGACAATGTAGCATCCTATGAAGTTAGAATGTTTTATTAGGCACCTTGAGAAATGGGGTCCTTCTCAAATAATGTGGATGCATGATTTTTTCCCTTCTGCTTGTCTCGTAATGGGGAGATTGCCTCATTTCCAGAAGCTGGAGATTGAAATTTTATCCTAATTATACGTAGCTTGAGTATTTTGGGCGATGATGATTTTAATGCTGAATTATTGTGGCCTCTGCTTGAGATTTGGTAATATGAACACATTTTATTTTCCAGTGGAGTAATATTTAGTAATTTTAACTGTAATGAGGGAGAGGCTCCTAGCTTAAACCATATAAATATAGAAAGGAGTCTTAAAAATAGTTCAGAAAAGTTTTATAATGGATAAAGAAGTACAAGCCTTTTGCTTTCTTGCACAAAGCATCATGATTGCAAATTGGAATTTAAACCTCGGAGGACTGTAGTCATCTTTTATTTTTGCATACATATATGGATCATGTTGGGTTATCAAATATTTAGAAATCTTTTAAGGACGGTTTTTAGATACAGGAAGCCTGGTGATTATGCTAGATAATGCTTCTACATTGGTCGATATGAGAGAGAGAGAGAGAGGACAAGTGGTTATGCTTGATAATGCTTCTGCATTGGTTGAAAAGCCTGATTGATTTGATGATGTCCTATTGTGCTTATCTTATCTCTCAAGGAAACTTGTTTGGTATCAGCGTGCATTTTGTTAGAGAACTTATCCATTGTAGTTGTCAGTTTGCTGACATGATAACTTAGATTTGTTTTGTAACTCAGTTTTGAGGTTATGCTTACAGCTTTAGTAGGTTAATCAGTAACCTTGACTTTGTAATAAATATTTAAACCGGGATATAGTGATGTTTAGATAGCTAGGTTGTTTCAAATTCTTTGGATCTTTTTTTTTTTTTTTGGGCAGAATAATGACTCCACGATCAAAATTATAAACTTTTGAGGTTTATTGTTCCATGGTTGTGATTGTAGGGAAAAAATGAAATTCGTTTTAATGTGCCATGTTTGTGGTATTTCTTTCTGCATGGATGTAGCAATATATAAAATATAAACAATGGTCACTTGTTTTTGGAGTTAATTTAGTTCTCCCATGGACAGTCGAAACACAGGTATCTCTGGGATTATTGTGTTTTGTTGAAATTAATGTAGTTTAAAAGCAGCTTCTTTTATGGTTCTTTACAGCTAGGTCCCTTAGAATCATTTTCTTTGGCATATTTTTACTTCTTCATCTGTTTCTTTGGAGTCTTATTCTTCTAGCTTGAACTCAAGTCTCCTCTAATTGATATTCTTGTTTTACCAAATAAGTTGAGTGGAAAGATTGCTCTTCAGCATTTTTTTCCCATTGAATTTTTTTAATTGAATAATTATCTCCTTCTGGCTGGTGTTTTTCCTAGCACAATGAATTTCTTTTAGTTAGATTTCTTTTGGAGCTATTTTTTCTGGTTCATTATTTCTTTTCATTATAAATTTTAATTTTTATTTCTAAATACACTATTAATGTTTCTGTGGAATTTTTGTGACAGAATTTGTCCCAAGGAAGGGGCGCTGGAAGAAGAGTACTGGACACTGAGTCCTTATCTAATCTAGATTCAAGGAATGTTCGAAGACCCTCTTCATCATCTGTTGCTGGTGGTTTACCTCCATTAGGAAGGTGCTGCTCTATTCAATTTCTCCTACTTTAATTACATCCTCTCTCTATCTATCAAAATCTACCTGGATCACTAACAATGCTGTCATTTCTTGTTGTGTTTATGGCAGGCCCACTTCTTCTCAATCATCTGGTGAGTGTTTATTTCATTTATCTTCAGTATATGTTGGTTCTTCATTCTGATGCCATCTGTGATCTAGACAGGAGAGCAGGATCCTCTATGGCTGGTTACAGGAAAGATGAATACAATTGGAGATATGACAGTGATGAACTTTCAGAGGAAGTGATCCGAACTTCATCTGCTCTGGAAAACCTTCAGTTGGACAGGAAAGCTCGCAATCTAACAACTTCATGGCGGTAAGTTTTGTCATCTCTGCTAAACATTTCCATTCCATTATGAATTATGGGAATGAGAAGTTTGGATGTGATAAGAATCATAAGATTCACAGGAGTAAAGGTGGAAAGGACTATATGAATAGAGCAAGTTGCACAATCTCGACCTGATAGTTTGCAACAGTCATGCACACATTCCGAACCAACGTACTGTTGAAAAGAGTTAACAATTTGAAAAAAAAAAAAATTCAGTTTGGTATTTTAAAGCTTACCGTCAATCATTCAACTATATAGCTTTGGGTTGATTTTCCCCCTCTGGTTACAGCTTCTAAAACTTCTCTGATTCTTCATTATCTCTTCGGTTATCGTGCCTCATTTTGCTTGTTATATGAGATATTGTTTTTATGCAAGAAAGGATATGGTTTAGGAAGTGGGTAAAGGTAAGTAAATAAATAAATTCATTTGCAGATGAATTTTTATACTGAATTCATCTATAAAATTTCACACGTGATTCATTTGGTCGTCTAGAGTGTAATAATATCCATCATTTATAGGGAGTTCTTATTAGTGATTATATATATATACTCTCAAATGCGGGTGCTGAGAGACCAGAATGGAGGACAGTTACTGCTAAGGATTTACAAACACTGGCTTGAGCCGAGGATAGACCATAATGGAGGCGTAGGATTTTGTGAAAATAGATTGTTTCATTTCTCTTTTTCACTTATTTGTTTATTAATTTATGTTTTGCATGGCAATATTTTTTCAAACAGTGGTCATTAGTTAAGAGGATTCATAAAACTGACCATAACTTATTTGGAACTAAGAGTTAGTTGTTATTATTGCCGCTTAGCATGTGTGTTGGTTGAAATACATTGCAGGCATGCTGGGGATGGAATCAACGATGAGGATGGCAGAGTTGACCATATTTAGCTGATTGGTGGCATCCTTCTCTGCGCCACTCGCTGCATGCGTAGTGTTAGTGTGTATTTTCAAATGTCCACCCTCTGAAATATTTTATTTAGTTTATTATTTTTTTTCCCCATCCGCAATGTGTATTGTGAGGTGATTTTAGTGTTGTGTATGAGTTTCCTACATATTTTGATGTTGTCAATCTCATATTCCAACAAGTATTTTTTTTTTTTTAATTTAATGTAGAATTTGGTATTGTGGAAGCAACTTTGGGGTGGTGTGGTGAACACTTGATAAGATCCACGGTATATTTGCTTAGATTCTCGAGAGAATATCCCTCGAAGTTGGACAAATTTTCTCCACTGGTTTGACCTGTCGAATTGTGAATTAGAAAGGGATCAAACAGTTTAATGATTACCATAAAAAAGTAACTTTCTTTTAGAACCATAAAAAAGTAAATCTCAAAATGAAGAATGTTAATTGCATTCATTTTAACTGCAAAAGTAATTGCTCTAATATAAGTAGGGGTGTATGGTTTGATTCAAGGAACAGACAATTAATTTTCGGTTTCTTAAAATTTTGAAACTGACAATTTGGAATTGGTAATGGCACTTATCAGTATTTGGAACCGGTAATGGGACTTATCGGTTTTGGTACGGTTCTAATACCGGTTCCAAGATATTAAAATTTGAAGTTTAGGAGTTTTAAAAAATTAGTAACCATACATATGATGCCTAATAATTCAAATAATTAATGTAAAATAGTATTTTATGGGATGAAGTCAACTTTTTCAATCACGGGATAATTATAATTCATATGTATGTAAATAAATTATACTTTTATATATATATATATA
>CANUEY010280819.1:0-14942 GCA_948099555.1 Croton setiger
CATTTTTTTAAAAATTTGTTTTTTTGTCGTTAAAAAAAAAAAAAAAAAAAAAAAAAAAAAAAAAAAAAAAAACTAGACTCACAAGAATGCGATTAGACAGCAGAATCCTATAACTCTGGAAACGGACATCACGACTTCAAATTTTGGCATTATTTTCAAGCGCCAAAAACCTACATATAGGGCAATGAAAAAGTAAGCTCTGGGAAACCACTAAATCAGTTCAAAAGTTTTATAAACAGTGACTCACCCCAGCAAGAATGTCCTTGGATATTTTATTTTTCCTCTCTTCTGCTTTATCAGCTACGGGTTTTGTCTGGGGGAATTGGCGAATGACTTTTGGTACTTTCACACTAGCAGTGACTTCACCATCTGAATCCTGTTGGACTTTTTGTTTCTGCAGAAGCAGAAGACCACAATGATGCAGCAAAAATGTCTCCAAAAGGGATAAAAGTTTAGTAGACAAAAGGGACGTGAAAAATTAAAATATTATGCTAAAAGATATGGGTTACATGTTTCTCATTGACAAAGCGATATCAAAAGGCATCAAATGTAAGAGGAAAAAAACATGATAATGGACCTTAAAATCAGTAGAAAATAAATGTATGTCAAATCCATCCAATGCTCGCAAAAACTTTCTGCAAAGAAAACTTCATGCTAGTTGCTAGCAGATTAAAAGCAGCAATGGTAAAAACCTACTATGCCTAACAAGCTTAACAATCCTGCTTGTGACTTCAACTTTACGGTCGTGATAGGCCTATCATTATTTTGCAGTATGAACTTTAGTAGTTGTCACAAATACACCATTTTATGAACTTTGTAACAATTATGCCATAAATTTGAAAGCTCATTCACTATAATTGAAATTTGTTTTGATGTAGGTCCTCCTAGTTAGCTTAACATACCTCTAACCGTAGTTACTTATGTTTAAAAATTGTTACATCCCAAATTGAATACACTTCTCTAGTTTAGCAAAGAAATTGCAAATCAGATCATGAAAGTGGAAGAGGAATTTATATTGCAGTAGACAAAGAGAAAATGATGGTGGTAAGGTAAAAGATAAGGAGAGAAATTAACACTATTGGATTAGTCTAACCATATAGGACTCACATCAAATAATGATTTTTTCAATTTTGTCCATAAATTTAAATTATGGTGCAATTGTGCGAGCTTTTGAATTTAGAGCATAATTGTTACAAAGTTCCAAAAATGGTGTATTTGTTACAACTTGTAAAATCCATAGTGAACAATATAATAGGCCATCAAATTTACAAGATATTGAAACTCAAGATTTCTGCCTAAGGCTTTGGAAATTCAGAAAAAATTGCCAACAATTCAAAGAAGCAAACATTATAGGCCTTACCAATTCTAACAAAAAGAGAACAATGTTTACCTTCTTCAATCGTTCTTCTATAGAACTCAAAGCTCGGGATTTGTCTACTTTTTTGAGATAAAAATCACGTTCCCTCTTTGCAGCAGATAACTCTAGAGCTAATTTCTGCTCTCGAGCAGCTCTCTTGAAAGCTGAATTACAAATACCCAGAATCAGACATGAACTGAACGACAGAGCATGATACATAACACAAGAATGCATCCTCTACCAATTTCTTCTGTAAGATCATCCCATTTGAATTTACTTAAGTACTTGATATTCCAAAGGTCATAATAGAATCTTGACCTCTTCCTTCCACCTAAACATGAAACAAACAATTAATAAGGAAAACGCATAAAATCATGCAGAAGGTAGAAAAAATTCATATTATACAACTGCCAAACTATTCAATTTCCCAAAAAACATGAGCAAATCAAATTTCTTGTCTGGCTCACAATTCACAACTCAAGCAACAAATGTGAAAGTGAGATAAAGCTGCAATCAGGAAAAAAAAAAAACCTTTGAAGTCAAGGAGCAAGATATATAAAGTAGAAAGAATCTAGTGCATAATTAGACACATCAAAATGTGACCTATATCAATAGAATGACCCACCTATTTGTTCACCATTTAACATATTAGCAACCCTTTTGGCAACAATCTTATTGGCAAATTCAACCCACCTGCAGGTGGCAGACAAAAAAAAAACTGTGGTTAAAGATTGGAATGATAAAATAATGAATATTTCTTTTTACCATTGAACATACCCTTCAGAAAATTCTTGATCTCGAAATCCATTAACTTTTCTGCGATGTACTTGAGCAGCATGGCCTGCAGAGTAAATCAATACGCTCACTTTAGTTGATTAACCATGAATACCATATTAAGTTGAGGTTTCAGACCTTGCTCAATATTTGTTTGGAGAAAACTAAACCAGATCAGAGTAGGGATTAGAAAAAAAAGTAATCATAATTGAAACGAGAATCCAAAAAGATGGATTAAAATTGCCAAAATTATTATTATTGCACACTCACAAATAAGAAGGAACCATAAAAGAGGGAAGACAACTGAAGAACCATTGATTTATTACCTTTAGGTACAAGGTAAATTCTCTGTATTTCTCCATATTGGGAAAGAATCTGACGAAGTATCACATCATTCATGCCAGGAGGAATTCGACTCAGATAGCAAATACCACGCTTTTCAGCCTTGGCTGCTTTCTTTAATAAATGCTTCTTCTCCATTTCAAGTCTATCAACATTGGATCCTCGATTATTTACTTCAAAGGAGTTCATTCCTTTGCCCTCTTGTTCATCTTCATCCTCTGAAATTTCTTTCAACAATTGGTTTTCTTCATCAAATTCCCCACCTTTAGCTGCTGGATACACATCTTCTTGAAAACCCTTTCCATTAGAATCTTCCAATTCTTCATCCACAGAAACTTCCTCCAAAACTTGCTTTGCCCTATTCCTCTTACCTTTCTTTTTCTTCCCATCACCAGACCTTTTACAACTTTCCTTGCTCAAGTCTGTTTCTTCCAAATTTTTTTTCTTTATCTTCTTTTTTCTAATTTCTGCCTTACTATCAACAGATTGTGGATTCTCTTGTATTAGATTGCTATCTCCATTGACCTCCTGTTCATTCTCTGTCTTTGCAGAGTCCAGCAACTGTCTCTTCCGCCTTCTCTTGCTACTTGGTGTCCTTACCTTACTGGAATCCAGATGCCTTTGGGCCTGAGAACTCAATCCACTAATCTTATTCTCTTCCTTAGCCATTCTGAACAATGAAAGAAAGGGAAAATACATTCTCAATCTTATAATCAGATGGGGAAATACTAAACTAACAAACATTAAAAACTTTCCAAACAGTTTCTGAAGCAATAAAAATAAAAATTTCTATGCACCAAACTTTCCTATGAAACAGCAATAACAGTTAGGGTTTTGCTAAAGATGAAGATGCAAGTTAAACATTAAGTCCTGTAAAATCAGATCATATAAAATCATAAGTAAAAACCTATAAATTACATATGTATCATAGGTAATTCTACACATATTCCAATATAAAGAAAAACAATATAAACACACAAAAGGAATGCAAAAGCGATTATTCCATAATACCATACATAAAGAAAGTACAAAATATTATTTAAGCCCACACTTACAGATTTAATCAAATTCTAAAACCCCATAAGTGCAATAAATAAGAACATTTTAAGAAAAGATGACAACATCTGTTTCACCTATTTATGATATTATTTGTTTATTTAATATTATATAAAGTTACTCATTGGTTACATGACCACATAGAACTTTCCAATACATCAAGACCAAAATCAACTTCTAAATTTTCTAAATCACATTCAATCTTTCAATGATCTAATCGCATAAAAATGTAGCAAAATGGACAACCACACAATTGATCTCACATAACAAAAATAGAATTTCAAGAAACAAGTTCCAATCAATACAACGTGCCTACACCATTTCTATAAACTGAATAAACTCCATGAAGTACTATTACTATATGATGTTGCAAGAAATTCCTATGTCTAATATAGATTAATAGGAGTGGTAAACAAACAAAACAATTGTTATCAATTGGAAGCATCAATTAGGGCTTCTCATAAATACATAAACCACAAAAATCTAATTCACCTAGATCTAATAATCTGAAACACAAGCAAATAAAAAGTTTATCAATCCTATATAAAAAGAAGAAAGCAATTACAAATAGTATTCTCATGACAATTTTAAAGTGATTATATATAATATATAACACAAAGTACTTCATTTTATTTTCTTTTTTCTGTTTTAGTTTCTTTAAAGCCCTATATTAATATTTGTTCTTAAAACTATTTGTTCTTAATATTTCTTTAAAGCCTTATATTAATATTTTTCTTAAAAGTTTATCAATCCTATATAAAAAGAAGAAAGCCTTATATTTGTTCTTAATATTAATATTACACAAAGTACTTACCAAGAAAACTATTTGTTCTTATATTAATATATTTAGTGTTATGAATTTTGTGTTTGAAATACTAAACGTTGCTCCTATATGTAATTCAATAGCAATCCTTTCTTCGTAAAGCTGGCATTGGATAATGGAATTTGGATAACAGAAACCCATTTTGCATCGAACACAAATTCTCAACTGGGATTAGAAGAAAACTAATGCGGAAAATGTAAGCATAATATATTAGAATTGATAAAAATCAAAAGTCTTACTTTTTATAAGCATTTCGTCGAACAGGTAGAAGGCATCCAATAAAAAACTAAACACACTGTAAAGTAATGTGGGAATTGAAATTAAATTGCAATCAAAGAAAATTGAAGGCAATGTTGTGGAGGGAAATCTATTCCAATCCAAATCAACATCAAACCCAATCAATCAGACATATCATGCAAGAAATCAAATATTGAAAATGTGAAAAATAAAAGAAATAAAAATTATTTCAAATTGAGAAGGTGAGCTAAAATAGCTTAGTAACTGATATATTCGAACCTCAAATTAACGTGCCCCAGGAAATTTTAATATTCAACTAAAATCATAGCACAAGAGAGTAGAAATTAAAAAATTTCATAGGAAGAAACCAACCCATTTAATAAAAATTCATTGCATGTGAATGGAAAGTTAAAACAATTATTGAAATTTAGAAATTGGGATTTTCCAATACTTACTCATGGATGAGACAGAGAACCAAGGGATATTGGGGTAAGATTTTTTTTTTTCCCCTTCGTGGTTCGATTAGAAGAGCTTAATGAAGAAGATGGTGGAATGAAGGGACCAAAGAAATATAAACTTAGAAAAAGAGTGTAAGCAAAAGTAGAGATGGGGAGGGGAAGAATGAGAATTGAAGTACGCAGACAAATCTGGTATTTAGGAAAAGCGATGGTCACATGAAAGGAGCAGAAACCCTGCGGTGTATTGATACCTAAAGGTAGACAAGGTTATGAGCCGGTTAGGCTCGCTGGACGCGCTGAGTTCGGTCAAAACAGTATCCAAAATCGTTTGGTCGGTGGTCCGGTTATCATCCAATCAAATAGTCAAGTCAGTTAATCGTTTTTATTTTTATTTTTTAATTTCCAATTAACCACTTGTTAGGACCGAAAAAAACAATGGATTTGTGGCCGTTGGGGGGAACCGTGGACCTAGTGGGCTAGATAGATGCCTTTAAAATTAACCGTTGGGGCCATTAAGCCATTTTTATCCCTACTAACAGCAAAAAAACAGCCATTTTGCAAGAACATTCTTTGTCCAAAGAAATTATATGAATTCTGTATAAATTGGAAGGGGTAGGACATTTTGGTTACAATTTTTCTTAACCAACTCTAATTAATTCTCTTAGTGCTAATTTGTTTTTTGTTTTCATAATTACAATATTATTTACGCTACTACTCTGCTTAATTTCCTTTGCTTAATTTCCTTTTGCCAAATTATATTAGTATTTTTCATTTCAATTTAAAAAAAGAAATATCAACCCGGATCAAGCGTCGCCGGAGGAAAGGGTAAGGAACCTGAAATCCAATAAGTTAAGGACCAAATAATTCACGATTATTTGATTATCTGATCGATTCGATAATAGCCCAAATGTTTATCGACGGAATTCTGATAAATTTGCCAACCCATTCTGATGACTTAACCGAGGAGTCCAGGCAGAATGTTCATACCGACGTGGTGGCACCACCACCACCACCATCGCAACAACAAACACGGTATTTTTTCACTTAATTTTTTTTCTAACTTAATTTTTTTTTAGTTAATTATCTTTTTTTTTCCTCTTACTTTTTTTTTACTTAATTTTTGTTTCACTTATGTTATTTTTTTAATTAATTTTTTCTTCAATTATTTAATTTTTTAACTTAATGTATATTGTTCAATTTTTTAATAGCCCTAAAATTCAATTGGAGGAGAAAGTCCAGATATAACAACAACAATATCTTTCTCATAAGCAGGCAAGCAATGTGTCATAACATTTCCGAGAGGAGTTAATCGGAAATGCGAATATTTTCAAATTTGCAAAGCTTGTAATACCCATTACAAATGGAAAGTCGGCGGAGGATATGGAACGATGAAGCTGCACTTGGAGAAGAAGCATCCAATGGAGTTCTTGGGGAAAAGAAATCAAACGCAAATATCCAGGTACACATCTTCTAAAAATTTTATTTTTAATTTTAATGATAATGATTTAAAAGAGCCTTAGCAAAATTCATATGCGTTCAAAAATTATCTTATTAAATTTTTAAAATCATGTGTTAATCCACTAGCTAATGCTGTTGCTAAAAATACTACTAAAATAAATATTTTAACCTTGTTCAAAGAAAGAAAAAAAATATTAATTGCTCAATTTGCTACTATATGGATGATCGTGTCTCTATTTGTTCTGATATTTGGACTGATAACTGGTATAATCATTCCTACATGAGTTTAACTGTGCATTGATAATTCTTGGCAGTTACAAAAAATAATAATTGCATTTCGTGCTTTTGACGAAAAACATACTGCCGCTAATATATATAAAATAATTCATAATATTTTAGACGAATATAAATTAGTCAAAAAAAATTTTAACAATTTTTTTTTGCTAATGCTGCATCCAACACTACATCCATTAATCAATTAAAAGAACTTTGCTGACCAAATGTTGGCCAAATTTTTTTTATGTTAAATGTATACGCCATGTTTCGAATTTGTATGTTTAAGATTGTTTGAATTTTTTAGAAATACATATTGTCTCCATAAAAAATGCAATTAAACATTTATATAGTTATAATAAATTTATGAAAAATCGGTATAGATTTTGAGGAATAAAAATTTGACTCCTACAAAATTTCGTCGTGATATTGTATATAGATAGAATTTCACCTACACTTTATTAGAATAATCATATGAATACATGAATACATTGCGTGCATTTTACAATTCTCAGGAAAATTATCATATTGTAATTTATCCACAATCCTGGGAAATTTGTGCAAAATTATTAATTTATTAGAAGTTTTTAATGATGCAACCAAAATTTTTATCCATGTTTATAGACCTACCTCCCACATGAATATGGTTGATAGATTGCAAATATTTGAGAATGACATTAATTTAAAAAATTGTGTGGAAGTAATGAAAAATAAATGGTTACATTATTTTAAAAATATTCCACATCTATTTTTTGTTTCTATTGTGTTTGATCTTAGATGTAAATTAAATTTCTTAGAAATAATAATAAAAGTTTATTAGGATAATTTGTTTTTACCTTTAAATGAACAAATAAATGTTCATAATTTAGTTAATGAAACTAGAGAAACAGTAAATGAGTTATTTCTTAAATTTTCTAGTAATAATGCTTCGGCTACTTCTACTGATGTTGGCGGAAGTTCTGCTATCACTAAACTGGGTGGAACCTCGGTTCAAAATAAAATATCTCTTATTTATTCCTAACGCCAAAAAAGACCGAGAGGACCTGAACTTGACAAATATATGTCCACAAAATTTGAATTTTTAGATTTGACAACGGATGCATAAATTTTAACATTTTGGAGTGAAGTAAGCACGAAGATACCTTCCCACTAATTGTGAAAATCGCAAAAGAAGTGTTGGCGGCGCCGGTGTTAACTGTAGCGGTGGAGCAAGCATTGCCGGCGGCATACTGCTTTCGGAAAAAAAACAAAATTAAGAGCGGACAACCTCGAAACCCAAACGTGCATCAACAATTGGATAGTGGTCGATGCATGAAAACAAGATGTTTGGAGTTCTTACTCCGACGAAAGTTCTGATGTTATCGAAAACTCTCCCGCCGCCGAAAATTAAGGTAACAAATTAAAATTGGAGTTATTTAAATTAAATTAAGATAAGAGAACTATGCAGGTTTCGATTCTTCTGTATTCCAATGAAGATACGTAGACAAAATAAATTCTTTTGAAACATAAAAATTTATTTAAAAGTTCAACTTTTTTCTATTCTTTTCTTTTTCTTTCTCCACTAATTGAACTTCAATTGTTCAATTTCATTCTAAATTTATAAATTGTATGCAAATTTGATTCAGTAATTAAAATTGTTACTTATTCAAATTATTATAGTTTGTAATTTTGTTTCTACTTACAATTTTTTAATTTTATTTGTACTCATTCTATTTTTTTTTTTAAACTTCAATTACTCTTTTTTTTTTTTTCAAACTTCAATTTGCCTCCCAAAAATTTTATACATCCTCAAAAAATAAAAAATTCATAAAATTGGACACTAACAATTTTTTTCCATATTTTCAACCCACAAAAAGTTTTTTTTTTTTTAAATAAAAACCGGGTGAACAGCTGGTTACTCGCCGTCAGCCCGCCAGTAACGTGTCTGGCCCATAGCCAAGTCTACCTAAAGGGTAGCGTTCGTTTAAAATGCTGTAACAGTTAAAAACTCCAAAACAAATTTGTTCGTTTTTTCTCGTTTAATTTATAATTAGCATTAAATTTGTTCGTTTTTTCTCGTTTAATTTTATAATTAGCATTAAAAAAATTGTCTTTATTTTATTTCATTCATTAGAGCATTCATGCTCCAAAATAACATCCCTAAATTTTTAAAAAATAAATAAAATGGAAAACGTATATTCTTCCTTCTCAATTATTTAATTAATGGAACAATAATCAGATTACAGGAGCATCAAAATTCTGGACTTGCTAATGTGACAGCAACAAATCCCCAGTACAGTACCAAGGTCTGTTTTGAAGGTATATTCCCACTTCATATGCCATTTTTGTTTGATACAGAAAACGTTCTTTTACATATCTCTTGTCGTGCTCACCCTCCCATATCTGAGGCGTAGATTATCATAAGTGCGAGAAACTAGTAACAGTCGAGGATCATCCTCAGGTATATCACGTTCCTGCAAATATAAATGACAAGAGTCAAAAATAACACTAGAAGGAAATAGATGATAGATATCAAGAATTCAAGACAGTATAGCCAATTTTCAAGTACTCATTGTTGTACTTGCAGGCTTATTTCATATTCCAGAACATGCATCAGTTATGTTAGATATATATATTTTTTCCCCGACAATTATATGAGCTACAACAATTTCATAGAACCTGAAATCTGCAGGTCCAAGGAAACAGAATAACAGTCAAAGCTTCACCATCCATATTCCATAATCAAAACTTCAAGTTGAACAATGAAAATTGTCTAACATCATGGAAGGAGTGAAATAATTTTGAAACGTTTCATCAAACTGTTAGTTATCTTTCTCTTTCCAGTTGGAAATCTAACAACGTTCCTTAAAGCAGCAACCAGAAGAAGAAAAATAAAGCATCCAGAATTGACCAGCATAAAAATAAATGAACAGTGATGCAGGCAATAAAGACTCACTTTTAGCCCATTATAATATGCTTCCACAGATTGTAATGAAGGGTTTAGTTTACGAGCTTGCATCAAATCCCATATAAAATTAGCAGCCGAATATCCACCAGTCTGTAAAGAATATAGCAAAAGAATGATAGAGTCAATTCAACCAAAATTTCTATCCTAAGAAAGAAGAGAAACTAAGAAAGAAACCTCTGCAATTTTCTCACCTTTTCACCAGCTGCTATAAGGAGGAGATCGCTTCCTTGTTTACCATTCAAGTAAAAGTTTCTGGAATTCATACTTATCTGGATTGTAAATGAGACCATATGATAAGTATAATGTTCACAACATCAGTATGATAAAAAGAATCATAAGCCAATCATACCAATGCATCTTGGGCAATTTGCATTCCCTTGGGAGTATACCCTCTCATTGCTCCATCTATAAGCGTCTAAAGCCAGAGTTCATTCAATTTAGGATCATGTAACAATTATAATATTAAAGGCAAAAAACATAGCCAAATGAACAGAATAAGCCTAGTGAATGACAAGAGTTAGTGAGTAACCACTCAAATAACTATTTGGCAATACACCAAACGGTCTGACATTGCATGCAATAGTCAACAGTCATGAAAAAATCTTTCCAAAAACAAATGAAGTGCTGAGGGTAACTTCATATGGAAGCTATTTGCAAATATGGAAACCTACAGTACCAACCTAGGAAAATGCTGCTACTTTCAATAATGCAGTGAGATGTCATGTCAGAAAATGTGTTGCTCTGATATTTTTGTTACATTAATTTCCCAGAACACAAATCATAAAGAAATTCAAGGATAAATTATGAAGATCTAACATCACAGATATCATGTTTCATCAGTAGAACTTACGACATATAATTCTACTGCAGGAGGCTTCCCAGAATTCATGTGTTCTTCAAAAATTTTAAAACCACTATCAATTGATCCAGCTAGTAGATAACACCTGGACACATAAGGAAACAGTATTGTGAACTTGAAAAGTCAAGCTGAAGATCATTTTGCTATTGCAGATATATGATAAAACCAGGCCTAAATGTTCCATGCCCAAAAAGTGATTGACCTAGAAAAAGCAGACTAACATGATGAGACATCCAAAATTTCATTTACACACTGCACTAAACAAAAAAGGATCACGCACTAACAAGGAATCAAAAGAGTTTGGATTTTCAAAAGTTACTAAAAGCTTATAGAGAAGTCTTTCGAATAGTGTCTCCATTCAGAGGAAGATGGCTTGAGCCTCCCATGGAAGTAAACCCTTAACTTAAGGAAGAATCATATAAAAACTTTTACCGCTATAAACAATATTCAATTTTTGTTTTTCATAAAACCCAAAATTTAACCCCTCTATAGTCACATACTGTTTATGCACTTTGGTCCAACTACTTGAAAATTTGAAATTTGATTTTTTATTTTATAAACACAAAATCTAACTCCCTCTAGTCACATGTTTTTTATAACTATTACAGGGTCATTATGATCTCCACCCCCCCAAAAAAATAGCATTACGCATAATCATAAGCATTAGCCTTTGATATGTTTTCACAAGTATTTATACAGAAATGAAACAATTGCATAAAAGAGGCACAGATGTAATGGATATTGCCAAATGGTAGCACAAGCAGTAACGGTGAATGTAATAAGAGATCCAACTAAACCAATAGTGCACATATGCATGCTGTTATAAGATCTAGAGTCACATTATATAATGATCCGTCATTCACATTCACAACTAACCCAAGTGAGCTTGGCCACAAATATTAGTTCTAGACAACGTACCTCATCATTTGTATCTCAATAAACACATCAGCCTGCTTTCCATCCTTCCTCAACATTTCCAAAATAGTTTGCATTGCCTATCATGACGAAAACATAAATATTAGAAGAAAAGCCATTGAAGCTTGTAGAAACAGGTTTGGTTTGTATTGGCAAGTGAGCTTATATGAGGTAATACCTCAACATTTCTAAGTTCTGCACAAGCATGAAATGCAACATGATAAACAGTAAGTTGCCGATTCAAGAATCCTCCACGCCTATGAACATAATCAGCTGTTGGTAAATTGTACAATTCCTCTTCATTTACACCCATCATCACATTTTCAGCATTGTCACTTGATGAGTCAGCAGACGACCATCCTTTCGAGCGCTCAACAAGCTCAATTATCTTTTAAAAAGACAATGATATTTGATTAGACACACACAGATAAATATATAATGAAGAATTATTCAAAGATGAAGGGAAGATTTGATAATTACTTTGGCAGAGGTATCATCAGATATTGGTGTCTTGTTCATATGTGCAGTGATTAGTCCTGCATAGCAGAACTTGTTCAAACCAGCACCAGCTGAAGTCATATCACGGACAATTGCATACCTGTAAACAGAGAACATAGATTGTACTGTATTACATTATTTTGTCATATATATATATGCCAGTAAATGAAACAAAACCAGTAAATAGCTTGGGCTGAACCAGATATCAGAGCAAACAATGGTCCAAGAATTCAATAGTCATTGGATCTTAAACGATGCACAGGTAGACAATCGAACATAATTTATTATGATTCATTATCGGCCATGCTTTCATAGCAAGCAAATGAATACTTGACTCAAAAATCATATAGCCTCAAAACATTGGTAGGCATGGATGCACTCCTTAAGCTACAGGCCAAGTTGCACTTTTTCAAGCTACAGAGGTATGCAAATATCGACAATTCTCCTTGTACCCTAAGACCCTCTTAACTATTACAAGAAATACAGAACAATAGTCTTCAGAATAATTATTGTAGGATAATAATTCAAATGGAAAGATTAAGGACAATGGGGAAGGAAAAGCATACACTCGATCCAATCGACCAGCTGCAGCACATGCATTAAGCAGGCAGATATAGGTTGAACCATTTGGCTTCACTTCATATATCTTCATTTCCTCCAGTATCTTTAAGAGAAAGACCAGACAAAGAAATTCAAAACAAAAAATGTTCACATATAAAGATGGCTGATGAAGAATCTAAATTGCATGTTCAAATAGCACAAACATACCTTTATCGCCTGGTCAGAATTTTTGCATTTGCCACAGGTTGAGATCAAAAAGTTGTATAAGTTTACCTAAAACATAAATGCATATGCATGTTAATTACAATTAACAAGTAGAACTACCGTCTGAATTACGTAAACATTGATTCTTTACCAGGTTTAGTTTCACAAAAAAGAAAGAAAGAAACCTCGCTCAGTTTGCACTTTTTGCACCCATTTAGAAAAAAATACTATATCAGAAAATACTGCATCCAATTAGGATTTAGAACGCATTTTGGACCAGCAACAAACACATGCACAGAAAATTAATCAAGAAATTATGAAGTAAATCTGTAAGTAAGTCCCTTCTGATATATGCATAATAAATCCAGCAAGTAAATTCTTTCATAAGAACAAATAAAGTCCATAACCCAATATTGTTGAGAAGCCAAGGTAGTCCCTAAACTACCAAGTTCTTGTCTTTCAGCCACTACAGGAAGAACATATCCAGTACCTTCAGTTATCACTTATCACACAGCCACAGAATAAAAACCAAAAGATGACAACTTTGATTCTAAGACGGTACAGTAGCACGTCAAGCAAAAAGCTTTTATTCACTACCCGGAAGAACCAAGACAAAAACAAAGCTTCTCTCAAATTCACTTCCTTTTAAATATCAATTTGATAGTATTCCAAGCATTCTCATAGCAAAACCAGGACAGAAATTCTAAAAATCATGAACAAGCTCATAAGAAAGCAAGTCAGAATCTCAATTTATAATTAAAAGTATCTTTAACTTTCACAATTCAAAGAGAGAGGAAAAAAAGCTAATTGAAACAAACAAAAGAAAAAAGAAACAAAGCTGTCCTTACATCAGGAACCAAACCCATTGTTTTCATTTGTTCTGTAAAGTAGAAAGCATCCTGCAAGCGAGAGCCTTTCATAGTCCCAATAATCAAGGAATGGAATGTATCTCGATTAGGCTGTATTCCATCCAGCATCATATCATCGTATGCATCCCTCAATAGAAAATTCCTATTCTTTCACACCAATATAAACATATATTAACCATCCCACCTGTACTGTAATAGAGAGAGTGAGAAGTGAGAAATTAGGACGAACCTGCGTTGGGACGTGAGAGAGCCAATAACAGTGTTATACTCGGCAACATTGTCAGCGTAATTCCGCTTAGCGTAATCTTCAACGGAGGCGGCGAAGTAACGCCGGCCAAACCCTCGAAGTAACTGGCTCCGCTGACCTGAAATCGTCCATCAGATCATAAGCTTGGATTGGAAAACGCTATCAAAACTGAAAATTAACAAAACGGTGTGTGCGTTAAATTGGTGAAACGGAATGGAAGAGAAGATAGTACCAAGAACTGATTGAATTAAAAGCTTCATGGTTTTGAGGAAGAGGGATAGACAGTAGGGTTTAGTCCAGAGTTGTCAAGCGTAGAAAGAAAAACCCCTACACAGGAGGACTGTTTAGTTTGTTACCAAAAGCTTGCGCTTACTGATCTTGTCCGGTTACTGCGGTAATTCTCCAAAAAGTTCTTTATACCACATATTCAATTATTGGGTTTATACTCCCGGATCCTAAATTTTTTAAATAAATAGCGTGTAACACACTCATTATTTAATTATTATTTTAAATTTTAGTTATTATTATATATAAATTTAATTTTTTAAGTATTATATAAATTTATTTATTGAAAAATATAAAAAATTAATATCAAGTCATTAGATTATATTTAAAATATTATTTTTTATTATAATAAGGTTTAAATTTAATAAATTAATATTTAAAATTATATTTTTATTAAAATATGATTTAAATGTACTTAATTATTATGAATAATTATAAAGTATTATTTATTATAAAATAATTTGAAATTAATTAATAATAATTGAAATATTTTTTATTAGAATTGAATTTAAATTTTATAAATAATTATGTAGAAAAATTTTTTATATTAGAATATAATTTAAATTAAATTAATTACTATATATAATTATATAGAAATAATTTTACTCTTGATAATATAAATTTTATATGAGTCTTTTGATCAAAGCCAATTAAATAATTTTTCATATTAGAATATAATTTAAATTAATTAATTAATTATTATAATTAATTATGTAGAGAAAATTTTTTAAATTTAATTAATTAACTTTATCCTCAATAATATAAATTATATATATATA
>CANUEY010280920.1:0-27491 GCA_948099555.1 Croton setiger
TTCGGAAAAGTTAAATTTTCCCTTCTAATTTTTAGACTTGTGTAGAATGATTAAAATATAAATATGTAATTATTTAATAAAATATTAATTGAAGTAATAAATAATTGCTATAATGATAAAATGTGAATGGTTGTGCTTTTATAATAAAATATTATCACGTCAAAAGAAGACATTAAAGTAGTTTGGTGTAGTTGGTTAACATGTTGTTTTATATATAAAAGGTTAAGGGTTTGAATAACACTAAAGTCATCTCTTTATTTTTATAGTGAGTGGGACCCACAGGTTCGATTCAAACAAACCATGGTTCGATTCAAATAAACCAAAGGGTAATTTGGTCATTTTGAAAAAAAAAAACGTTGACTTTTTCGTTGACTAACGGCAAAATTGGATGGAAGGACTTGAGAGTATAATATTTCAAAAGTTAGGGACCCGATGATATAATTTCCAAAATAGAGGGACCTACGAGTTCGTTGCGCCAAACCACAGGGACCCGAAAATAATTACCCCTATTAGTTTTATATAAATTAGCAATTTTTTTTATTTTGCAAATTTTCAAAATAATTTTGAAATAACACCTTATTCTGATAAAAAATTTCATAAAATAATATTATTTTTATATAAATTAGTGGTTTTTAATATGTGTTTATTTGTTTAAATACTTATTATTTATTTTAATTATATAATAGTTTAAATGTTTGTTTAATTATATTATTATTATATATAATTATATTATTGAAAAATAAGTATTAATTGATTATATTTATAATAAAATATTATTCATTATTAAAATTTCATTAATTAATAATTAATTAAAATAGTATTACTTATTAAAATTAGATTTGAATTTATTAATTAATAATTAAAATATTATTCCTTATTAAAATATGTTTTGAATATAATTTTTTAAATTAACTACGATGTGCACTTAATTAGTCTCAAATATGTCCAGTATCTTTAAGTCATAATCACAATTATAGTAATTCTTTAAGTCATAATCACAATTATAGTAATTCTCATTCGAGCCGTGTAGGTTATTTTAAGAGGTAAAGTTATAGTCCCAATTTTTAAAGGATCGCATATATAAAAGATTTAAACTCACGACCTCACTTAACTTAGAAAAGTCTCTTACCAACTCAGCTGTGTTTCAATATTTCTTTCTCCCAAAATTTTAGTCACTCATTCTCATAAGTTTTCAGAATAGGTATATATATATATAGAAGATAGCGAGGGAATAGCACATTTCAATGTGATTTCTAACCCATATAACTATAACTTCCATTATGTACAACTTTCATTACCCATTTTAATTCTACTAATGATATTACACTAATTAATGTTGCTTGTTCGTATTTGAGGCATGCTTTTACCATTGTTCAACTTCTCTTTGCTCTTTTAAAGATTATGTTATGGCTACCTTTAATTTATTTGATTTTTGCAAATTTTAATTTATATGAGTTGGATGCTTTGCAATTAACTAACATTTGGACAATTGTTTCTTTACCAAAAGGTAAAATACTAATAAGATGTAAATGAGTGTTTAAGATTAAATATAACAGTGATGGTAGTGTTGAAAAATACAAAATTAGGTTAGTTGTTAAAGAATGTACTCTACAAGAAAATATAGATTATATAAATACTTTTAGTTTTGTAGTTAAAATGCTCACAATTAGAACATTATTAACTATAATAGCTTCTAAAAAATTTATTTTTATAGCAATTAGATATAAAAAGTGCTTTTTTACTTTGTGATTTTAATGAATAAGTTTTTATAACTTTGGGTTAAGGTTTAAGTAAACCTGCTCATATTTTTAATAATGAAATACCCGTTTGTAAATTGAATAAATTATTGTATGGTTTGAAACAAGCTAGTATGCAATGGAATGTTAAACTAACTGTTTCATTACTATTATAAGGACTTAAACAAGTTTTTGATGATTCTTCATTATTTATGCATAAAATAGAATTGTTTTTTCATTATTAGTTTACTTGCATGATGTTATATTAACTGGTATTGATATTGAGTTTTTTAATTAAATTAAGACTCATTTACATAATACTTTTGAGATAAAACACTTAGAAAAATTAAAATTCTTTTTAGGCTTTGAAATAGTAAGATCAACAAAAGTCAATTTTTTCTAAAAAAAGTATACTTTATATTTGCTTAAAAATTTGGTTTCATTTGATTGCAAATTTGTTAAAACACCACCAACAATAAATTTTAATAATATTGATTTTTCGAAACCGCTTATTTAGATGATAAAACAAATATAGAAAATTGGTAGGAAAATTACTTTATTTAGTTAATTTCAAACCAAACATTTCATATGTTGTTCAATAATTATTTCAATTTTTGGATTGTTCTATTGAATTGTATATGGAGAGTGCACATAGAATATTGAGGTACTTAAAAGGGAATCTAGGTATGAGAATCTTTTATCATTCTTCTAATATTTTGTATTACAAGATTTTCTGATTTTGATTGGGTAGCTTGCTCTCAATCTAGAAAATCAATTACAAGTTTTTGTTTATTTCTTAGTTATTTGCTTATTTCTTGGAAAAAAAAAAGAAACATAATATTGTTTTTAAGTTTTTTACTAAAGCAGAATATAAGACTATGATCATTACAACTTGTAACATAGTGGTTACTTTATTTATTAAATAATTTTAATATAAAACACTTACAACATGTGCTTTTATTTTGTGATAACCAGTCAACTATGCACATTGTACATAATCTATTTTTTCATGAATGCACAAAACATTAGAATATAGATGTCATATTGTGGAATAAAAAGTTCAGAATGGATTGTTAAAACTTCTAGTAATGGCTTCTTTTTATCAATTGACAAATTTCTTCACAAAATAACATGGAGGACAAGTATTTCAAATTCTATTGTCCCAAGTTTGGAGTGCAATCAATTTAGGCTCCAGCTTAAGGGAGGTTAATAGAGGATATGATACACTTATTTGTAACTAATAATTACGACAAATATAAATAGTTTAGGATAAGGTTTTTATTATTCACTTATTCACTCTGTAACTTTGTTATATGCTTAATAAAACAAGCTCATAAATTATACTCAAATTTGACTTATTTATTTATTAATTGAGCTTGCAAGTTAGTTTTATTTATGTCAAACTAAATTCTAAGGAGAATGAAAAAGAAAAATTACCATATTTATTTAGAATATTATAAATTAAAAAAAATGAAAGTAAAAATTCGGTAGAATGAAACTGATCCGACTGCCCACGACCCAATCACAACACTACACCATTTGACTGAAACAACTATGGGTTGGTTGCTTCACAGTTCACTAACCTGCACTGTATCACCATTTACCATTGCTACCGATCCTACCCAGTAAAATCATAACTGTCAATCCGCCAGCCATCCAGTAAAATCCCGACCGTCAATCCACATCAAATCAAGGGTCAAAATAACGGATTAATTAGGGCCGTTAAACTCTTTAGACACGGCCCACTATAAATCTCACGTGCTACGATTCGGTTGGTCCCACATTATTGTGAAATTTAAAAAAAATGGCCCCCTCAGCCAGCGTGCATAGACCCAGACCCAATGCCCACCCACCAAACCAAACCAAAACCAACCCGCATACCACCCCCCTATAAACGGGGCATAGAGAAGAGCTCCAAGCTGCTACAGGGAAAAAAAAAATTCCCAAAAAACCTCCAAACTATGCCCTATAAATTCTCTGCTTTTCACCATCTTTAACCGTCTCTTTGCGGCTCTTTCTTTCTCTATCTCTATCTGTCGATTTTTATACTTAGGCTTTCTCTCTCTAACTGAGAGAGAATCAATAAAGCCGGTTTCCTCCAGGTTAGTTTGCGTCTGTGTATTTTGATGATTATCTAGTTTTTTATTTTGATTTCTAGCTTCTTGTCTGTACTGGTGGTCAGATTGATTCATGTTTACTTCAATTGTATTTTGATTCTTAGATTCGGTTACTTTGTAATTTAGATCTGTTTCTTTGACTGTAAAGTTTGAAGCTTTTGAGCTAGTTTGTAACTCAGTTTATTTTATTTTTCTTTCTCATACCCTTCTTTTTTATTTTGCTATTTTATTTTTATATGATCCTGCCCCAATTTGTATTTTCTAATTTTTCCTATGAAGTTTTAAGCTTTTTTACTATCGTTGTTGCTGTGTATTCAATTTATTTGTTGAACTCACCCAAAATTTAAATTCTAAGTAGGGATTTTGAGTAAATTTTTGTTATCATAATAGGTATAATAATCATTGCCAATATAAATTTTCTGATTACATGCATTATTTCCTCAATCTTTCATGGATTTACTGATTAAATCTCTGATATTCACTCCCAAGATTTTGTTTTTAATGAAATAGCCGGAATGTCAGAATTGGGATCTTGCAATTGTAGTTGAACTTCACTTAAATGCCATCTTAAACTACTGGGATACTTGTCTATAACTTTTTTTTTTCCCTTATTGCATGTCCAGATATAGTCTCCCATATTCTGGTTGGTTCCTTTTTCTACATGCTTTTAGCATTATTTCTTTTAATTTTCGGTTTGGCTACTACCTTTGATAGGATGGAAAACCAAGCAGCAGCAGCAGAATCTACCCCCACGCCTCAAGTGGTGGGTAATGCATTTGTTGAGCAATACTATACCTTATTGGCCCAAAGCCCAGAAAACGTTTACAAATTTTATCAGGATTCTAGTGTGATTAGCTGGCAAATTGATGGCTTGATGTCAACTGCATCAACTTTGGAGGTAAGCTACTTTGGTTATTTTGTAATTTTATGAGCTTTTATTCACAAATGATATAGTAGTCATGCACTTGGTCTTGGTCTATTTATCATGGTTTGTCGTATTACTTGTTGAGCGCGCGTTTCTGTCATACATTTTGGTTCTGTTCGGCTGAATGTTTGATGTCTTACTCATCATAAATAACTTTGGTAATCTGCATGTAGTTGTTGTGTACTAGGTGCGTGTATCATGGTTGGTCATATTACCTGTTGAGCGCGTGTTTCTGTCATAAATTTTGGTTTTATTAGCACTGAATGTTCAATGCGTTACTAGTCCTTAATAAATTAGCCTAATCTGTAAAACTTAGGCTAGTCCAATCTGCATAACTTAGGTTAATCTTTCTTATAAATACCTATATATATATATTTTTTTTGACAGAGCATTAACAAGATGATTCTCTCACTTGGCTATAAAAATTATGGAGTTGAGATATTGACAACAGATGCTCAAGAGTCTGTCGGGGATGGAGTGATTGTTTTGGTGACTGGCATCCTTACTGGAAAGGATATCAATAGAAAATTTACACAGGTTTTCTTTTTGGCCCCACAACCACATAACAACAATCATGCCTACTATGTCTTAAACGATGTTCTTAGGTATGTGGATGAAAAAGTAGCGTCAACAATTGAAATTGATGATGCCAATGCTACTCCAGCTGTTTCAGTGACACCAGTTCCTGGTATGTTTAGTTTCAAACTTTTGTTCTTCCCCTTGATTCATCTTCTTTACTCATGGTAAGTATTACTTTTGCATATTTGTTTCAGAGGAATCTCCAGTGACTGATCACACTGAGGTGGAGAATACTGTTCTTCCATTGGAGGAGCCTGTTGAAGCTGAGGAGCCTCACCATACATTGGATAATGGAAATATTTCTGTCGTTGAAGAAGTGGTTTCCAGTCGTTCAATTGAAGCTGAGGAGCCTAATACTTTGAATGATGGCCCAGTTTCAGCTGTTGCAGGCGAAAGTGATTCTCGCCAAGTTCCTGAGTTGACTATTTCTACTATCCCGGAGGATGCTCCCAAGAAATCATACGCATCAGTAGTGAGTTGAATCATATAGATGTCATGCAGGCATAATTATTTGCACATCTATCTTTATTGAATGTTATTAGATTCTTATTTTGTGTTGGTACAGGCTAATGCTTTGAATTATAAAAAACAACCGTTCCAACAGAGGATTTTACCTGCCAAACCTGTTGAGCAGATGCGTGCAACTGTGGCATCTGAACCATCTCCTCGTCCATCAGTTAATAACACCAAACCTGTGGAAAAGAACAACAATGCTTTGAGTTCAGGTTTCTGTTATTTTGTTGCATCTTGTACTTTCCTGCCTGCTACATACTGTTATTTATTTTCTCAATCATTCCATAAAGATGGTGCTGATTTATCTATATCTACTTATCTGTTGCAGTGAAGGGTTACTCTATTTTTGTTGCCAATTTGCCAATGAATGCAACTGTTCAAGATCTCATAGACACTTTCTCAAAATATGGCCCTATTAAACCTAATGGTGTTCAAGTTAGAAGTTATAAGGTCTGGTTCTGATTTTATTTAATTTCATCTCACTTTCATTAGTTTGAGTGTTTGACTAATTTTGGATTATGACTTACATTTTCTGTGGAACTCTTATTCCAGCAAGAAAAGAATTGCTTTGGCTTTGTTGAATTCGAATCCGCAAGTTCTATGCAGAGTGCCCTTGAGGTAATGTTATTACTTAGTTTTACCAACTTCCAGACAGGCATTCTTTTTTAATAAAACCCTTTTCCTGCAATTACTGGATTCTTGTTTTCCCCCAAATTTTCTTGTGATTCATTGCTGCTTGCATTGTTCATGCTTTCTCAAATATAATTTAATCTTTGTTCTTTTTATGAGAAATGAGTAAATGGAAAATGGGTTTTCTTTTTTTATTTTTATTTCTCTCTCTTATTTCTGAAATGTCCTCTATAGAGAAAATTATTGTCTAAACTCTCACAATCGTGAGGTATGCAGTATGAATTCTTTATAACCCCAGGAAGAAAGTAACTTTATAATCGTTGCAATTGTTGAAGTTATTGGACGGGCTTGTAATTTCTTTTGTGATTTGGATGCAGTTGCTGCACTGTGCATACTTCTCTATTCTTTTTTAAATGGAAACTTTCGTTATACTTCCTTTTTCATATTATTCAAAGTATTTAAGACTGAGATCTGGAGTGTAAATATTAGAATTCTGTGGCTGAAGTGAACTCCAAATCTCTCTAGCATTTGTCTAATGTTTGAATGTACGCTGTTACAGGCTTCTCCTATCAAGATTGGTGAACGAGAAGCTCATATTGAGGAGAAGAAAGGTAATTCAAAATCACCCCTCCCCTTCTAAAATTTTATTTGTACTGGTTGAATGAAATTTGTAACTTCGCTTTTGTCATGCCAAAAGCTATGGAGCTGATTTTTGTTGTAATATGAACCTACCTGAGTTTATTTTGTTAACCTGGCAGCCAATAATGAGGGAGGGAAATTTGCACCCAGAAAGGGTGGTTTCCGAGGTGACAGCTTCAGGAACCGTGGAAACTTTGGCGGAGGACGTGGCTACGGGAGAAACGAGTCTGATAATCAGGGAGGGGTATCAGGTCAATCTCGTGGTACCGGTAGACGCAATGGAGAATCGAACCAGAAGGTTTATCAGAATGGCGGAGGAAGAGGGTCTAGACAAACTCAAACCGAACTGCAGACTGAAACTCAAGGTGGAAACAACTAGGCTGGCTTCTCTTCCGCCTGAATTTTGTTTACAATATTTCATTTTATTTTTTATTTTGATCAATTATTCAGATAGGTAAGTTTTAGGGAATCAGAAGCCCTGATTGATAGAGTTACATTACATTTTAAGTGATTTGCAAATGCCTCTTGGAGGCAGAAGAAGAGATAATATGGAGGCTTTTTTTTTTTTTTTTTTTTTTTTTAAAATTGAAAGATTATGGTTGATTTACAATGCTGGTTTTTCATTTCACTTAGTTTTTTAGTTCTGAAATTTAGGAGTAAAGTGCAATGCATGTTTAGACTGTGTTACACAAACAGATTATAATACAAGGTAGCCTGTTCTTTTTTTTTAAAGAAAATAGTTATAAATTAAATGGTGCCTACCATTTAGGTTCCTTCATTCATGCTGGCCTTGGATTCTGGCTCCATCTTCATTAGATTGCAGTTTCTTGCTTATATATTAGTTGTTTTTGTTAATGATTTATCCATTTTTATTTTTGAGTAATAATGTTAGTTGTCTTATCAAAAATTTGATTTATTATTTTATTAAAATACTAGTATCAGTATAAACTGTTTTTTATACCCTTAACGAATTTAATTCATTCCAAAATTCTCTGTAGTAATTGTTTTCCCCTAGTCAACAAAAGCTACGAAATCTGCAAGTTTTATATTTACGACTCTTGATACGTGTTGGAGTTGAATGAAAAAATAAATTCTACTTGGTTTAATTACAAAATATTGTATTTTTAAATTTTATTTTATATATGTAGAGTTTATTAATAAATATGTTTCATTTATAAAAAAATTAATTTCAATATGTTTATATGGTGAAATTATATATAAAAAAATTGATTTTCGGAGTTACTATTTAAGAATAACAATTTTTAATTGATACAAATAACCTAAGGATAAATTAATTTAATTGTTTGTAAATATATAATTTCATAACAACCATATAACCACTTATATTATCATAATTATATTTGAATTTAAATATAAATATTCTATCACGGTAGAAGGATATTCTAGTCAATAAATCATTTATTTTCTTTACTATTTACATGTTATCTATATGTATTTTAAGTAACTTTTGTTGCTTGTGTTATATATTTGGAAAAAAAAAAAAAAAACATGAGATAAAAATATATATATTTTTTCTAAACTAGAAATTGTAATGGGCTGGCTCATTGTCTAGCTAGGAAGGGTTAGACTATGATACTTTTAGCAATAGGTATGAACAATTATGTTTATTGCTAAAACTAATGGTTCTTTAAAACACATTAGTATACAGTAATCTCATAATTTTGTTATTTCTGTTATAATCATTCTTTAAAATAGCCGATGAAAAGGCAATATCACCATTCAGATAGTATACTATAAATTGTATAAGTTTAAAGTGTTAATAATTTTATTTTATATAGATAAATAATTTTGTTTAATATAAAGTCATTTAAATTAAATAAATAATAATACCAATAACAAGTTTTTGATATGAGTGGTTCTGGATTATTATCTTTTAATGAAGATGTGGATGTTTAATTTTTATGAATAAAAATATTTACTTTTAAGTAATTTTTACTTCTTAGTGGCTAATTTGATATAAGCAGAATTACACCTAATCTAGTGGAGTAAAAACACATACGAATTAATTTAAAAAATTAATAAATGATCATAATTTTATTCATAATAATAATAATAATTAATAATAATAATAATAATATTTCAATGAATATTTTATATTTTTTCAAAAGTTATTAGGGTCGTTTACAATACTGCACAAAATATTTCTTTATACTAATTTGTTCACCTTCAAAAAAATAATTATAAAAAAAGCTACTATAATTTATATAATTCATAAAACAAAAGTTACGAAATAGGTTATTTTTCAATTTGCAATTTATTTATTATTTTTCTACCATTATTTATATTTCTTACTTTTTAATTTTGTTTATATCATATTATATGAATTTGGGTCTTTGAAAATGAATCTATCATTGATTATTCATTATTTATTTTTCATTTGTTTATCATTGTTTTTTAATTACCTATTTATTTTTTTTTACAATTTTATTATTTAACAATTTATTTTAGTTTCGATTATCGAAAAAGAAATTTTAATTGCTGAAAAATCATAACCTTATCATTAGTGGCTAGTTGCATTTGATTCAACCTCGATTAATCGAAAAATTAAAAAAGCATTTGAATTTTTCAAGTTTTTCAGCAACAGAAAATGAATGATCGGAATGTGTGATTATATAAAATGTTATGCTTATGAAAAGCATCTAATGATACAATTATCTCTTACCTTATTACTTTTCGGTGGTCAAAATTATTGTCGGAAGATTTAGCAGATTCAAGAGATAGTCTTCGGACAATGATTCTCGCCACTTCTGTCCACTAATCGCTAGAGGATTGGTTCATTTAGTAGGCAAGTTTTTGACCAGTTTTAGCTCTCAACGGTGATGATGGAGGCAGTTAGTTTGTTGCGGCAAAAAGAAAGAGGTGTGCCGATGGTGCTCTACAAAACAATGGAGGAGTGTATATTTTTAGGTTTAAAGCGAAAAATTATCATTTTTACATTTGTCTAGTGGTTAGCCCAAAGTTATTTTATTATATTTGACAATTTTATAAATTTAAAAAAATAAACTAAATTTTTTATGTATATTTACCAAGTTATTAATCAACATGAGAACAATTTATATGAAAAATTAAATGATAGCCCTTGGGATCCAAAAGAATCTCATTTAATATTTTTATATTCCAAATCAAGTGTTTTATTTATGAATTGTATGAAAAATTATTTTTTAATTTATGATCGTAATTTATAACTTTAATAATTTATTTTCCTTTATTGTAAGTCACTCCTAATAGTCAATTTTTCCTGGTTCAATCTCAGGAGAATGTTATCTTTTTTGTTGGATAGAGACAGGGGGTCGACTGCGCTGGTTGACCTCAGTAGCATTTGGCCTTCGGTCAACCAACCTGCCATAATCTTTAGAATTCTCGGACCCTAAGAACTCCAAGATCCTTGGGGACCTGCCAAAACTTATTCGGTGTGAAGATTTTGAAGTCCTATCCGTCTCAATTTATTTATAAAAGGATACCTCAAACGTCACTTATGGACTAATTCATTTGGTGCGTGAGCATGAACCTTTAGATTTTCACTCTATAGTCTACCTTAGATAGCAAATATAATGTCTGGAAAAGAGATAAGTGAACAAGAACCAAGGGGGAGGGGACAACCTACCTCCCTTTCCTTCCCTTTTAGGGGTTCAACTTCCGCCCCAACCTTTTAATGAAGATCGCAACCCTCCACCCCTGGGGTGACAGATGGGGGATCAAACTTGAACCCAAACATCTCACCTGAAGACTTCTTAAGGCGTCCTGCGGGAGGCAACCTTTTTCCTCTAGGATCGGTAACACCCGCCTATCACAACTAACTTCAATGCTTCTAGCTCGACAGGTGCTAGTTGACTTAATTTGAAGGGGTATCGGCCTTGCCTCAAGAGCAACTATTGAGACTACTGAGTCAAATCTTGCAGAATCCTCAAATTATCATCCCAACCACCGAACAACAGCCACCACCACTTCTACCTACAGCTTCCAAGGCCCAGAATGGAGGAGGTAGTTTAAGCACCCATCTGCATCATAGAACAGATATCGAGGACAATGTAGTAATAGAACAAGCTGAGATTGATTGAAGAGAAGAGAAAGAACAACTTTTGAAAGAGGATAGAGGTTGTGACTTGCATAAAGGTCATTCCTCTAGTTGTGACAACTCCAGGGGTAATAGGCGGACCGTGTCTAGGGAACGCAGAGAGAATGGGCCACCTTCAAGGTATTGGGATGATAAGGACGAAGAAGATGATTACTATCCTTGCAATCTTGATTTGTAAGAAAAAAGTTTCTTGTTAAAGTATATCTATTGTTGAAGTGCCAACAAAATACAAGGGATTTCACAGCCAGGTGCAAGAATTAGAAAGGAAACAAGCACCATTCGTTGGCGATGAGGATATTATTCAAAAGCAGTGTTCCATTCGCAGATGATTGATATTGATGCATTAGATTCCAGTTGCAAACGACGACCATCGAAAGTGAGATGGGTGCGTTATGCTGTTAAGCAAAGAATGTGACGGTTGGTGGTCACGTCGTTGAGCGGCGTGAATGGACTTGGTGGCGGCGAACCCTCCATTGCTACGGTTGCTACCAAATTCTCTTCTACATAATGTTTAATTTATACAATTACAAAACAATGCATGAAAGTTACAAATAATTTATTGCTATAGTTGCTATCAAATTCTCTTTTATATTATTTTTTAATTTATACAATTACGAAACAATGCATGAAAGTTACAAATAATTTATTGCTACATTTGCTACCAAATTTTCTTCTATATTATTTTTTAATTTGTACGATTACAAAACAATGCATGAAAGTTATAAATAATTTATTGCTATGTTTGCTACCAAATTTTCTTCTATATTATTTTTTAATTTGTACAATTATAAAACAATGCATGAAACTTAATAAGTGGCCATTTGTCACAAAATTAGTCTTATTAAAAGCTTTCCTACTTTCGAAAATTTTTAATTAGTTTAAGTCATTAAAATTTTTTTGCCAGTATGTAAGTGGATGGCAAATATTGTGTTTTGAAAAAAAAAAAAAAATCAATTTGAAGTATAATTGGAAATTGACGAAAGCAGTTTTGTCCTCAAAGATTTATAGGGTGAAAATTTACCTTAATAAGGGTGAAATTGAAAAAAATAATTAATTTTATGAGTAAAATATGAAAATTTTAGACCAATTTATTTATTAAAATTGAGTCCGGCAACTACTTGGCCTCTCCTAATTCCGCCAGTAAACCAAAGATTCAGAGTAAAAATTATGGATTGGCTTTAATAAAGCTATGAATAATATAATGTTTATTCTACAAATTTGGTGAATATAAGATGAGCAATGAGATCATCCTTAATTGATACAATGACTTAAAATTTGGAATTCGTAAATAAACATGCTCTTCAACTTGCTTAACTTAAAAATGAGACTTATATGATTGATTCTGATATAGTCAACATTTTTGAAGATGTTTCCAATTCAACTTTTTTGATGCAACTATTAAATTAATTTAATTCAATGTATTTATTTTGTTTATTTATTTATTATCAGTTGGTACGACATAATAATAATAATAATAAATTCTCTCTTTTTTTTAGTATACTAAAGTTTGTTGCAAGTTGCACAATAAATAATAATTGTTGATTTTAAATAAGCCTGTCAATCAAACCTACACATATAACACATTCTAACGTCACTAAAATGGCTGAAAGAAACTTTGAAAAGTCGCTTTCAACTGCGTAGTGGAAACCCTTACCCACTTCGCCACGTATACACATTCCTAGTCCTTACATTCATCTGATGAGGCCACAAAATAATTGTAAAAATAAAAAGGTGCAAGTTGGGCATGTTGGACCCCACCGCAGTGCCATGATACATGGGGCTGGTCTGGAACCACGTCCTCGCCCAGAAGTTTGGGTACTTGTACATTTCTCATTCCTTCCCGGCATTTCCCTTTTCACTTAATTTTATAAACTCCTCCTTTTTCCAATTTGTAAATTGTAAGCAATTTTAATTCCCTTATTTTATCCACTCGCCTCCCTTCCCTTGTTTTTATATGAGTCTCTATTTTAATAATTTATCATTATTTGAACTCTCTATAATCCACATTCAAATTTCTTCTTATCAAATTGATCAAGAAATTGGATCAATAATTAAAAACTTAATTTGTGATATTAAGTAATATTACAATATTTTTTGATTGAATTTCCTACCCACCTATCCATGGGATAGGCTGCCTCATTCTACTCAAATATTTTTAAATCTTCATAATTATAGTAATAAAAATATGATTTAGTTTTAAAACATAGCAAAAACTCTAGAAAGGTGAAAACCGGAATTATATATGTGAGGAATTATAAAGATAAAAAGTAAAATATAAAGTTAGAAAGTAAAAAAAAAAGGAAAAATAGCAATTCGTTAACTATAGAGTGCCAACACAAATGTATTAAATTTTGTAGTTTTATATAGATAAATAAATTTTAGGGTTCAACATTTTACTCAATGAGCATATTTCATCTCGGGGTTGTTAGATAAATGGATCTAATTTTTATTTTAATTTTGGAGTAATGATTTATTTTTATTTTAATTTAAAAAATGAACTTATTATAAAAATAATATAAAAAACATTTAATTAATGTTGTACAGCTATTGTATTATTGTTAGACAGTCATAAAAAATATATTGAACCATTGTTATATTGTTTTTATACCACTATTATATGATTATGTTCAATTAAAGTTGTTATATACAGATTTATTAGCCTTCCTCCAAAACCCAACATCACATTATTGAATTTGCAGTATAATTATTTAGATTTATTTTGAATATTATCTTTTCAACAAATTTTTATGAAACATTCGCACGAAAAGTATTTATTTCCTAATAAATCTACATTTTACTTTTTATTCAACCTAAAGCTATAGTACTCTTTTAAAAAATATGTACTCCCTAAGTTTTATTGAAATTGTTTTATTTACATTATATAGAGATGAACAGAAAAAAAGAAGAATCTTGGCTAAGTGGAAACAAATAAAAACTAAATTACAGATACAAAATATGAGGTGGCATGGACATTTAGCATTCAAAACATTGTATTGAATTTGGTAAAAAAATTGTAACATTACATTACTCCCAAACAAACAAAATGACTATGTGGATAGGGCTGTAAACGAACTAAACAGTTCGAGATTTATTTAGCATTCGGTTCAAAAAAAAATTCGATTCGATTTGTATCGAAATTTAAACAAGCCAAATTCGAGTTCGAATATTTCACGAACCGAACTCGACCCGAATATAATTATTCGAGAACTGTTTTTGGAACACTCTCAAAACGGTATCGTTATATATATATGGATAATTAATTGGATTAATTAATTAATTAGAGTAATATTTTAAATTTTTTTTAATTTTACTTAATTAAAAAATAAATTAAGCATTCGATGTGAAAATCGGAGTTCACACTAACAAAATTCTACCAACAAGAACTATACCTCATAGAAGGGTGTTAGTGCCTTTGGTATGTCTATTATGCAATTTAGAGAGATTTGGAATCAGTACTACATTTGCTAGTGGATTGTAACTTTGCTAAGTAGGTATGGTCCTCTTTTATTTTTGGGTGGTATCGACCAAATGTGGTGAATTTCTTTGATTGGCTGCGATCTGTGGTTTATTTGTTTAATAAGAAGGTTGTTATTCTTGCTTTCTGTGTTTGTTGGGATGCGTGGAAGGCTCGAAATGACGTATGATTCAATAAATTTCAAAGACCAATTAATACTTGGTTTATAGCTCAACGCACACAAGTTGAATGGCAAAATGCCCAAGAGAGTATGCAGCATGCTCAATGACAAGTTAGATGCAGAGTTTGGCACAAACCTAATCTTAATTGGTTGAAATTGAATTTTGATGTGGCTACAGGAGTGGAATCTAGGATTGGTATTGGGTTGGTGGTTCGTAATAAGCATGAAGATTTTATGGCAATTAGGAATTTGCGAATTGTAATTTTGATTTTACTCTTCTTCTTCATCTAATAGGGATTAAAATGGTAATTTGGTAGGCCACATTCCTCTCTACCTCCAGAACCTAAACTCATCCCGTTAAGGCTAGACGAATCACCGTAACAGTTCGACTCTTCTCAACGAGCTAGTTTTGATGGTACCAATATCGATCATGATCTATGGTTGGAGGTTGTGGATCTGATTAAATCATGTTCATAGATATTCAGATAATCAAGACTTTAAATAGATTTTTCTATCATATTGTAGTGATTTGGTGCAATAATTGAAGGTGTATTTTAAATTTTCATGACTTAGCCTTAATTTTGATGCAAATTTTTTGTTGTTTTGTTGTGTTTTTTCAGTATCAAGAAGTACCTAGAGAAGGAGGTGACAGTAGAGATGGAGAAGGTGTTATATGCTAAATTACAATTTCAATCCCTATGAGATGAGGAAGAAGATGCAAATTCTTCTTTGATTTTCAAAATTAAAAATTGCTCACAATTAAGTAAAACAATTCAACATTTTTTTAATTTGAGTATTAGATTAAAAAAAATTGATATAAGTTATAAAAAAAAAAAATTCATATAACCAATCATTGTTTTAAAAAATTATTAGATTATATAAAATAAAAAATCCATTCAAATATTATTTTAATATAAGTTTAGAAATAATTAAAATTAATGCTGGATGGCCAAAAGGGCATGACTTTTAACTCGAATTTTAAATTATGTTTGAAAAAGTAAAAATGATCTCCTCTATTTTTTTTAAAAAAAAAGAAAAAGAAAAAAACTTTATGAAAATTGAACGTAACCGTAGTAAACAGCAGTAACTGTATGAAGGGAACTGTGGGCAGAAGTAGAAGCAGAGACTCGTCTAATCCGATTCAACCGAAAGACAGGGGAGAGTACCAAAATCTACGTCGTATCTTCACGGGTTCCAATCCCAAAAGCACAGAATACACGTGTCAAATCCCAGGCGTTTAAACTGGACGACACGTGGCTGCTTTTGCTTTCTTTAATTCTCTTTCGACACGCGTCCCTCCCGAAAGCTCAACTTGTCTTTGAGTAGTACACAGACTCCAAAAGGACAATAAAAAAAAAAAACATTATTATTATTATCAAACTAAACTATTAATTTAAAGAAATGTAAAAAGGCAGAAAAGGTTTGTGTCAGTCACACCCACGTGTCTCTCTGCCGCCTCATATGACCGCCACTTGGCTCTCGCCCAGCTACTTCTCTTCTTTAACGTCAAGGGCAATTTCGTCACTGCCGTAATATTATTAAAAATATTTTTTCCCTGTAACTCAAACCCTCTCCTTTCTCTCTTCTTTCGGCTTCTGTTTTCTTTTTGTTTCTTCTTCTTCTTCCTCAGTAATCTACAATCCATACTTTCTGTTTCAGTTTTGCTGATTTATTCATATTCTTTTTGTATTTTTTTCCCTAAATGATTAAGTGAGTATAATTCGATGTTCTCATAGAGCAATTAGAAAACAGAAACGTTTCTATTTTGGTGACTTGAGTTTTAATTGAAACGCCTTTTGCTTTAGTTCAACTCTGTTAATTATTCGGAAAGACGACAAAAATCAAGTCTTTCTAATTTTTTTACACATGGGTTTGCAGAGTCGGATCAAACTTATTCTTTGTCTTCCTTTTTTTATCTTCCGTTTCATCGTATAACAAAAAAAAAAAAAATTACTATCTAATCCAGCGAAAATAGTTTAGAGAATATGAGTGAAGATAATGAAAATAGAAACAGAGTTAATAGAAGTAGTAGCAGCAGAACAATGGAGAGTTTGTCTTTGGAAATAAACAGATACCCAAGAGATCTGTTACAGAGATTTATATCAACTGAAACTCAGCAACTGAAAACGTCACCGAGTGAAGGAGATGAAGCAGAGGAGATAGAGCTAAACTTGGGTTTGTCACTAGGAGGTAGATTTGGGGTTGACAGGTCAGCAAAGAAACTAACACGATCATCGTCAATAGCTGGTTCAATCCCACTAATCAGAGAGAACGATGCATTCAATACACCACCTGCATCATATCCTCTTCTCATGAGAACATCTTCCATGCCTACGGAAACAGAGGAAGAGTGGAGGAAGAGAAAAGAAATCCAAAGTTTGAGGAGGTTGGAAGCAAAGAGAAGGAGAAGTGAAAAGCAAAAGAATTTGAGAGGAGAATTGAATTCGGAGGGATCAAATATGAATAAAGGGAATTGGACTCCTTCATGGGCTAGGCAGGGTTCCTCTGGGGCAATGACTGTGAACAGATGCAGTACTTTGCAGGGATTGGTGGGGCAGCAGCAGGGTTCACAAGGGTCTGTAGAGTCTCAAGGAGGAAGCTCTTCTAGTCTCTCAGAAATGGAGAGTAAGATCATTCAAGGTTCTGTTTCTTATCTATTGTTACCTTTTCTTTTCACTGGTTATATGGATTCTGTTTAATTCCTCCACTGTCTTTATTTGAGAGCGGTATAGGATTTGAAGGATGATTTCGATTTTTTTTTTTTTTTGTGCAGTAGAATCTGGCGTGATGTTAGTTAAAGTTATGTGTGAATTAGGCTTTGTGTATAAGTTGGGATTTGGGAATAGTTCCCTTTTCATGAGTTGTTAGGATGTGCTATTTTTCGTATTGGTTTTGGGAATTCGATCTGGTTGCTTATATATTAGGGGGAAGCTCCTAGATTTTGATTTTTCTTTGTTTTGACTAAAGGAAACATTTGGTCAAGGTCAACTTATCTACGTCAGGTTCTATTTGATGGAGTAGAACATAGTTTGCTTTTAGAAACGCTTATAGGAATTAGAGCTTCAAAGATAATTTTTTTGTTGGCATGAAGCATGGACTAATGAATTGGAATTGGAGAGTCGATGAAATAGCTTACTGATGAACACGCTGACAAGGGTTCAATTCAATTTGTGGAAATGATCAGTTATGGCTCGAAATAAATTTGTTTACTCTTGTTGATGTTTGGTTGGTATCAGCTTGGTTTGTTGCATTTGAATCAATCGGTTTAACCTTTTGGCCGCTAGAAGGCACTAAATTTTCGACTTTGACCAACTTGATTGAGCACTTATGAGCATTCCTTCAACTTGCTCATGGAGACCTGGATCTTTGCTTCACACACTCTAGGTTTATTTTCTTTTCTCATTGTGGATAATAATGAATTTATTGCTCAAAAGAGTGGCTCCTTTTCTTTTTTTAGTATATTTGCTACTGATATTGATATATTCTGCATGTTTTTGCCATCATTGCTATTGATTGAGGTGCACCTTTTTGGCAAGTGCATCTTTATAGAATCACGTTTGTCCTTGTACTGGAGCTCTATTTGATAGACATTGCAAGTGTGAGGCAATGAAATTGAACAATTCTTGGTATACACAAAATTCCAACACGGGAAGATGTTCTGCACTCTTGCTGAGGAAGCCTATAAACAGCGAAGATTCAGAACATCTAGAGAGCGATATCTCACTCTGGCATGATAATATATTAAGTTAGAAATAGTCAACTTAGTGGGTGGGTAGCAAGAATCTGACAAATGGAGCATCTTGTGGGATGAATTGCTAGTGCATATTTTGAGTTTTTAAGGAGGATTACTAAAGGACTGAAGAGAAGGATAGTGAATATTTAGCTCAGCATTTTCATTTTGTAGAGCTGCATGGAGGTCGACTGATATCTGTTATTGTCATATTAAACAAGTACCTGCGTAACATGTTCTAATTTTCACTTATTCATAATTTCTAATAACATGTTTTTGCTTGGGAGTGAATAGGTCAAACCTTCCTGAATGATGCCCGAAGGTGTACCTAGTGCTTATGATCTGCAAATTTTTACTTCAACTACATTGTTGGAGAATTGTTAAGTTTTAAAGCTTTCTTTTGTTGAAGTATCTATTTTCTACAGAAGTGGAAATGACATTATAGGAAATCAGGTACGTTCAGAAATTTAGTTTACTGAAGACCGTTGGCTTCTAATTTCAGAGCAAGCAGAGTTATAATTACAGTTGATTTTGTTGGAGAATGAGGACAATTTCTGAATCATTCAGGGGCAACCCTGAAAAATATGCAATCGATGAGGGGTGAAGCTGAAGCCTAGGGATTGACAAGTTGATTCTTCAAAATGTTTTCAGATTCTTGATGAGTTCTGTTTGCTTGAATTGCAGATTTGGAAGGAAATTCTTATGGGGAAGGGTAAGGACTGAGGTGAATGGGTTTGGCTGCCTGGTGGAAAATTCCAAGTCCAGTTGTGGTCATGAGAAGCACTTTGCTTAGATATGAAATTTTCTATTCTTCTTGTGCTTACTACTACTGAGCATCCTTGAGTATGTTTCGAAGTAACTAATTTGCCTGAGCAATCGGAGAAGTGACCTAGCAAAATGGAGAGTTGTTCTATAGGTTACTGAGATAGGGTTTTCTGGACTCTGTTGCATTACTTTGTTTTTAACTTTATTATGTTAGATTTTTTAAGTGGTATCTTGGTATTTTATTTTTGTTCTCTACCTGGCATACAAATTCAAATCTTTTTGAGTTGTGAAATTAATTGTTGCTAAATCAAGGCAGAGTTACTGCTAATCTATTTATTATATGGGCCCTGATGCAACTAATAAAGAGAAGTTGACTCCTTGTTATGATGCTATATCCTATCGTAACTAGACTAGAGTTACTCTTTGTTTCAGGAACAAGCAGTGGTGGTGAAACAAGAAGCTCTGTGAGTAATCAGTCACTACAAGATCGAAACAATCAAGAAGCTCTTGGAACAAAGCCAAATGAAAACATATCCAGAACAGCCAGATCTGATGCAGATAACCCATCGAAGAAGCCTGACTCTGCGGAAAATAGGGGGAAAGAAATCGGGACAAATGCTATGGAAGACATGCCCTGCGTATTCACAATAGGACATGGTCCTAATGGGAGGAGAGTAGAAGGCATTTTATATAAGTATGGTAAGGGGGAGGAAGTGAGGATAATGTGCGTATGCCATGGCAGCTTTCTCTCCCCGGCGGAATTTGTGAAGCATGCAGGCGGAGGGGATGTGGATCACCCTCTTAAACACATAGTCGTAAATACTTCGGGTACTTCTTTTTTGTAATGCGTAATTCATGTTGTCCGCCCCATGAAAGAAAATGGGGGATGTGAAATAGTAAAAAGAGAAAAATGAGAGCATTTTAGAAGATAGGTTTTTATTTATTTGTTTCCTGAGCTCTTGAAAGGGAATTTAGTATAATTAAAACTATTGACCATTTTGAGGCTCTTTTAAAAGCTTTATTTCTTTGTTTCTGACAGGAGATTTATGCAATGCACTCCAAATTTCTTTGATCTATATTGTTTTAGTTTCAGGTATAAATGATGGGTTGAAGAGCTACAAAAGTGGAAAATGCAAAAACTCGGCATTTTGAAGGCAAATTGCTATCATCCTCAAAGTGTTTTCTAGATGTACTAATGTATGCCTCCAGGGCTGTGATCTATTTGTATCCCACTCTTACCTTCATCCACTACGTTCTTCTTAGAATTTGCTGTGGTGTTTTAGGACGTAAGCTTTTACCACTTGAAATAGCAAATAGGAATCCTACCTTTATTCCTGTGTGGTGCGGGGAATAATGTGGAAGCCATGTATTACTATTTTCAGGTTTAGACAAAGGAATAAGAAATTACCATAAAGATCCTTTTTTTATATAATTGTCATAATATTATCTACTAACTAACAAGTGTCATATATTTAGACAACTTTTGCAAAGAATTCCAATAGATTCGTTCCTCATTTAATAATAATTCACAGCACAACTTGTGGGTTTCCTAAAAATAGTAGAAACACTGGACAAGTTGCTGAAACAGGCAAATTCCAATACTAGTACATAGCTTAAATCTCACAATTCATTCAGATACTAGTGGGAAAGTCATTTTCCTTAGCAGATAACAATCACCAATTCCCTTGATGCTTTTATGCTCAACAAATACAAGCAACTATGCTATGAATACAACGCCACAAAATATATTACAACATTACTACACCAAATTTACAACTTAAAGACTGCATTTTTTTTTTCTACTCCTTCAAAACTCCAATGTACATGTTCGTGAGCCTTGCCTCTGTAACGTTATGAAGGTTGAATTTGCCTCAACTGATGGACGACCTGCTTCATGGAAGGCCTGGTTGACAGTGTTTCAACCGTACATTTGACAGCTAAGTGCAACACCTCCACCAGATCATCGTGAGGACCTGAGTTCCACAGCCCTGCCGTGAACACACTTTTTGCTTGCCCATTTTGCAACATCATGCATGCCCAAGACACGATGTTGAAGCCATTTTCATGTGCGGAGAATGAAGGATCCAATGCTTTCTTATCTGATATCAGCTCTAGCAGAACCACACCATAACTATAAACATCGGCCTTCTCGGACACACGACAGGTCATTGCATATTCGGGTGCGACATAACCAAATGTTCCAGCCACACCTGTTGTTGCATGTGTTTCAGAATTTCCCAAAAGCCTAGATAATCCAAAATCAGACAAATATGCATTGAGGTCATTATCCAACAATATGTTATTGGGCTTGACATCACGGTGTAGAACTCGAGGAGCACATTGATGATGCAGGTAAGCGAGAGCAGAGGCTACATCTAAAGCAATCTTGTGAAGAACCTTCCAGTTAACAGCTACTGATGATCTTTCCTTGATAAAATCTTCCAGATTACCTCCAGGCAAATAATTATATATGAGAAACATTTCTGATTCACTTGCATGATACCCAATTAAAGTTACAAGATTAGGATGCCTGACCCTTCCGAGGGCCTTTATCTCAGCAAGGAATTGTTGAACTCCTTGAAACCTTCCAAGAGCGAGCTTCTTTACAGCCACAAGCGTTCCTGGAGAAATCTCAGCCTTGTAAGTGGCACCAAAGCCTCCATTCCCAATGCAATTGCTTGCATTGAAATTCCCAGTTGCTTCTACAATATTCTCATACAATAACGGGACACCAATGTTAACGAAACCAGTGATTTGCTTTGGTTCTGTCACCTGAACCCTAGCTGCTTGAACCCGTCTTCTTGTATAAAAGAAAAGAACAACGAGAACTAGAAGAACGGAAACAACAGCTGATGCAGATACTATTGAGGCAATCTCAATTGGCTTAAAACCATTATTCCCACTTTTGGTTTCTGATTGAGGTGTTGCATTACTTGCTTGAGCCTCAACACTTGCCCCTGGATTGGGAGATGATGCAGAGAGACTGTAACTATTACAAGAGTTTGGAATATGATTCCCAAGGTTATTGCTGCAATTCATCACTTTTCCCTTCCAAGGAAATTGATCCGATATACGATTTGAGGATAGTATTCTCGCACTTTTGAAACCAAAAGGAGTCTGCTTGAGCTCCCTCAGATTAGAAGGGATAGCACCGGTCAGGTTGTTACCAGCCAAGGAGATGTGCTTTAACTGATAAAAACTAGCTGGGATTTGACCATTCAGTTTGTTGCCACTCAAGTCAAGGAATGAAAGAAATTTCAAATGCCCAAGACTTTGAGGTATCGACCCTGAAATTTGATTCTCAGAGGCATCAAGAAATCTTAGGGATCTGCACATCAAACCAATGTCTAATGGTATATCACCAGATATTTGGTTTTTGCTAACATTAATAATCAATCCATGCAATTTCCTGCAATTTCCAAGTAAACTTCTAGGAAATGATCCACTAAGCTGGTTTCCACTGGCAAGAAAAGCATAATCAATATGCTTGCCCAATCTTTCTGGTGCAATTGGCAGCCAACTAACTGGACCAGTAAATTTGTTTCCACTGAAGTTATGAATAGTTGCACAATTAGCAGCAGAGAATGGCAGATGGCTTGCAAGGCGAGTTTTGTGCTTAAAGAATGACATGTAGGCATGTGATGGGTCATAGTCATAGACTTTTATAAGTGCCGAATTAGAGGGTGATACACGAGGGCAAGCACTTGAACTAAATCTGCCAATTGACCCAGACATGAGGTTCCAACTGACATCAAACACAGTCATACAAGGAACAGGTAGCTTCATGTCAAGCTCCCCAGTAAGCTTGTTTGAACTCAAATCAAGGAAGGACAACTTCTTGCATCTCTCAAAAACTCCATTCATCTCTCCAATGAAACCATTCTGAGCTAAATTCACCATCTCCAAGCTCTCACAGTTGCCCCAATTCCTAGGAAGCATTCCTCCAAAATTCACTCTGGGAGCCCAAAACACTCTCAGCTTGTGAAGGGTTGTAACCTCCGCAGGAATATATCCCAGGAAATTATTGTACTCGTTATTAGCAACAGTTGGCAACCTAACATATTCTTTAATTCTCTTATTTCTTTCATTTGACCATGTTTCAAAAACATTTGAAAGGATGAGAACAGACAAGTTAGTACAGTTACCAAGATAAGCAGGGATGACGCCACTGAAGGAATTTCTTGAAATGTCAAGAATTTCAAGTCTAAGAAGCTGGCCAAGCTCACGAGGAATCTCACCATTCAACCGATTAGAAAACAGCAAAAGTGATTTCAACTGCGAGCATTGTCCCAAACTAGGAGGAATCCCACCACCAAGGGCATTTCCAGACAGATCCAGGTGACGAAGATAATGGCATTTACTTCCAAAAATATCAGGAACAGTACCATTGAGCTCATTATTAGCCAAATAAAGCCCTCTTAGCTTAAAGAAACTAGCAAAAAAAAGAGGGATTGACCCCCTCAATTTATTGCCAGCTAGATTCAAAACCTCTAAACCCACAAATTTTGATAAAGTACTGGGAATCTCCCCATCAAGTCTATTAAACCCAAGGTTCAAAATTCTCAAATTCCTTAACCCAACAATTGCAGAAGGCAATTTACCTGTGAACAAATTTCCTTCAAGATCAAGTACTTCCAAATTCTCTAATCCCCATATTTTCGAGGGAATATCACCACCAAATTCATTAAAAGGCAGAGACAAAACCCTAAGCTGACTAAGTTCTCCAATCAATGGTGTTAACTTCCCCTTTAATTTCCCAACAGAATCAGAACATGTTCTTTTTATTCCAAATCTAAGAAAAGGAAACTGTAAAGCCCTTGAACAAGAAAGAGATGGAGAATTACCTTCATGGTCTTCACCACCCATGATGCTGAGCGAAACAACCCTAGATTCTGAGTTACATGAGACACCAAGCCATGAACAGTGGTCAATACTCCTAGAATTCCAGCTAGAAAGGATTCCATGAGAATCAGAAACAAGGGACTTGAATTCCAACAGAATTTCCTTATCAGGAAACAATTCCCCAGCTGAAGAGCAAAAACAGAGAAACCATAATATGAAAAGCTCCGGAAATGGAATTCTTTTCATTTGCTCAATAACTAGCGAGGGACCGAAAAGATTGAAACTTTCACGAGAACCCAACAAGTTTATTTGTTACTAGAGATTGAAACTTCACGGGAATGGAATTCTCTTCTTCTTCTTCTTCTTGTCTATGCTGTTAGTTTCCTGTAAGTTTCTTTCTTCTAGTCTACCCATACGAAAGATCAGTTCTTTTTGTTAAAAATAAAAATATATTTGAAGTCTATGGCGTAGGGTCCTAGTGGACTTCACTGGTGAGAGTGGGGCCCATTGCCGGTCAATTAATGCATCACTTCGTCAAGACGCGGCAGCTTGTGGGACCATGCTTTTTAGACGTGGCGAAATACAATTGGTTGAGACGGATATTGTGGGCCCCTAAGTGGATGGTAATTGGGATCGCAACATCGGAGCCGACAATGTTGACTTCGTCACTCTAGGGTTGGCACTACAAAATAATGCGGCGTCGTTTTGACTTTCAATTTTCTGTCCTATTTTTGCCCTTTTTACAAATTTTAAGGTTGCCACGATGGAAATTATATTTTACTAGCATAGATGTGGAAAGAGACTCCAAAACGAAAAATACATTTTATCTTTTGGAGAATGAAAAAAAGTTATATGTTGAGAAACAGAAGGATTTCCATGTCAGCATGTTGACGCAGCCTCTCCAAGAACCCTTAAACAAATAATGTGTTAACTTATAAATTAGTATTGTTATTAAATAAGAACCATCTGCTCAATTTGGTTTCTATGTATTCTGTTTGGTTCATATATGTCTTACTGTTAACTTCTGTTCAATAGTATGAAAACGTCTTCGTTTTGGAAACTTTTATCTATAGATTGTAACTTCTCATTCAAAGTTTGGTGTGTGGGATTGAAGATTATTTATTGTATTTGTAAGAAATTTTCTTTTACATCATCCTCGACAAAAACCCCATAGATTTTTACATGATCATGATTAGAAATAAACTGAAATTAATAATTAACCAAACATTGACTCTGTCATTTGTTCTCATCACTGTATTCTTCTTCTTCTTCAGTGTCATCATCATCATAGTAGTAGTACTCGTTGTCATCGTCATCATCTTCATCCTTTTCATAACCTATCAATTGCTGTTTCCTCAGATGATCGCTGTTCCCTGAGAAATTTGTAACCATATTTGCCCTTTCAGCATACTTACACTGAAAACAATCTAGCTGCATATCATCCTATATAACAATGGGTTGTTTCCCTCTTTTTATGGCACCAAATTTCATAAATTTATATACATTCCAAAAAACAGATTTCTTTCTTTTTTTGGTTAATTGACAAAAAAAAAGGACAACCCTTTCTTTGTCAGAGAGAGACAGATCTAACCATTTTATGGCAGCCTTCTTCAAACATCTCGAGAAATCCGGCAACCAAACGATCAGCTTTTTCTACCCATTCATTTCGATGCACCCTAACTGTTGTAACTACTATTTTATCTGCAGTGCCAAAGCACAACGCATCTAAATTAAACGGCGTGGACACATATAAGAGACAGAAACGGGCACTTTTGTTCTATTACAAAGGGAAAATAATGTCATTGCAACATGGAAACAACTTTAAAGGGTTTTTGTTTGCCAACACAGATGTAAAAGAAAATATCTTAAGTTAGCACTATGCAAATAAGCACACAAGAACAACAAATCAGACCACTTTTAGAAGGGATGTTGACTCGAGATCATACACATTTACACTACAACTGACAGTTCTTTTATGAGAAAAACGCGAGGTTCAATCTGAAAGCCTAACCAAAATTACAAGGCGAGCACTCAACGAATAAATATAAACAGAGATTGTGCTTAACTGCTAATTAATTACAAATGCAATCATTCGCCACGCCATCATGTTGACCCTCCTACTAAACCTACAGTTCCCATAAGCACCCAAAGGTTGACAAAATCTTCCGCAAAATGTGAAAAGTCTAACTAGCTATGACATAAGGTGATCATTATTGAACAGTAAATAAACATCACCAAAACAAGAATGAAGTTGTTAAGATAGGCATGCAAACAAACAATGTTACAGCATTTCTAACTATAGCGTGGATTACAGTTGATGTGTCGAGTAAAATGGAAGATGTGAATGATAAAGTGGCAGATTTTTTATATTGAGGTTGACATTCCAAAAATTCCCTCCAATGCAACATCTTCTTTTCTCTATTTTCTTTTCTTTTTCAAGCCCACAATTTAATGTGCCCGTAATAATATTAAGTGTGAAACCTTTTCTAATTGGTTGACTTAGCATTAAATTTATCAGTTATCAATTCTTTACCACAAATGATAATTTGAGCAAACAAAACCTGGATAATAATAGAATGGGGAAAGAAATTAGTCAGATGAACCATACGGAAGGGAGTCATGGGCCACGTAGTCTATTTGATGTTTGTCAAGGAACTCTTTGTAACCACCCATGGAGCATCAGGGATCACTTCATCAACCCATCTGCAATTATCACAAAATCAAGCATTTTCTCATGCACCCAGTAAAAAGATGTTGCTGCCTTTATAGAAGGTGCCAGTAGAATAAGGACATTAAAAGAAGAAACCACCAGTAACTACCAGAATGCAGATAAAAGATACCAATATGGAAAAGTTTGACTATAAATAAAAATTAAACCATCAAACTTTTCCAGAAATAGCATGAAGCGATAAATTGTAAGGGATTGAAAGTTTAGGGTCAAAGGGAGAATTTGTTCAAATTGCATAATTAACACTGACTCTTAAACATTACCCAATGCAAATCAACATCAGAATACTTTTAAAAACTTAAAAATCAGTAGAATTAATCAAAATCCAAAGCATAAAATCAGCAAAAAAAAAAAAATTAATTAAATAATTGAATGTTTATAAAAACTATTTAGAAAAGGTCTAGAGAAGCAAACTGAAACCTTGCAATTAGTGGTAAATCAATATATTAGAGTTATTGTGCTTCTTAATATCGAGTTTGATATAACATTGGTAAAATTATTATAATTTTTTAAACAATCTATATATATATATATATATATATATATATATATATAT
>CANUEY010281277.1:0-27025 GCA_948099555.1 Croton setiger
ATAATTTGAGGAAAAGAACATTTAAAATATTCTGGAATTTTGAGCGAACGAAAGCTGTTTACGGAACTCTGGAGATTTCATCGAACTGTTGGCATATTATCATCACTGGTACTTTTTGGGACAAAAATTAAGCGTCAACACATTGGATGATGATTTTCCAGATGAGCAGCTCTTTAGTTTATAGAAAGTTATTCCATGGTATTCTAATATAGTGAATTATTTAGCTGCAGGTACTTTACCGGGAAATTTAACTAGAGCTACAAAAGATAAAATCAAGAGAGATGCTAAGTATTTTGTTTGGGATGACCCATACTTGTGGAAGTTTTGTTTTGACCAGGTGATTAGAAGATGTGTCATGGATGTGAAAGTGTCTTCTATTCTAAAATTTTGTCATTCATCAGCTTGTGGAGGTCACTTTGGTCCTCAACGAACAGCTCGCAAGATTTTAGAGTGTGGACTTTTCTAGCCGTCGATGTTTAAAGACTCATACATTTATTGCAAATCTTGTGAGAATTGCCAAAAGACAGGTAATTTGAGTCATCAAGATCAGATGCCCTTTAAATCTATTTTTATTTTTGAGATTTTTGATGTGTGGGGTATAGATTTTATGGGGCCATTGCCATCATCATCCAAAAACAGCTACATATTGTTGGCAATGGATTACGTGTCCAACTGGGTTGAAACTAAGGCAACCCGGACTGATGATGCAAAGATGGTAGTGAATTTTTTCAAGAGCCATATCTTTTCTCGGTTTGGAATTCCAAAAGCGATTATAAGTGATTAAGGAACCCATTTTATAACAAGAGTATGGAGAATTTTTTCAAGAAGTATGACATTACACATCGTGTCTCTACAGCCTACCACCTGCAGACAAATGGACAAGCTAAAGTTTCAAATAGGGATGTGAAGTCTATACTGGAAAAGACTGTGAATCCTACTAGGAAAGAATGAAGCATGAGGTTGGAACATGCTCTATGGGCTTATAGGACAACATATAAGACTCCGATTGGAATGTTACATTATCGCCTAGTCTACAGCAAACCATGTCATTTGTCGGTCGAAGTGGAGCACCGAGCATTTTGGGCTATTCAACGTTGCAATATGAAGTATGGAGAAGCTATTGAGCATAGAAAACTGCAGTTACAGGAGCTTGAACAAATTTGCAATAAAGCTTACGAAAGCTCTAGAATGTACAAAGAGAAAACTAAAGTTTTCCATGATAACATAATATCCATAAAGAAATTTATAATTGGTCACAAATTTTTATTATTCCATTCTAAGCTTAAATTATTTCTTGGTAAATTAAGGTCCAGGTGGACTGGTCCATTTGTTGTTACTAATGTTTTTGCTCATGGTGCAGTGGAAATTCAAACTCTAGAAACCAATAAAATTTTTAAGGTGAATGGTCATCGATTGAACCATTTTATAAAGGTCTTAGTGTTCCTTAATCGGAGAATTTGAAGCTCGAAGAACCGAAAAAGTGCAGCTGATGAGCTCGCTCGGAAACGTCTAGCCGAAGACGTTACAATCAAGCGCTCACTGGGAGGCAACCCAGCATTTATTTTTTGCTTAATTTTTTTTCTTTATTTGAATTTTCTTTATTTTTCCTTAATTTTTCAAAAAAAATGAAAAAAAAATTGCATGAACAGTATCGTTCCCAACCTGGGAACACTGTGTTATTCTGGGTTCAAGAGTTTAGAGCAAAGCTTCTATGGAGGTTATTAAATAACATGGTTACAGTTTATGTATTGTGTGTTATTTTTACCGTGTCTGTTGATTGTGAGTATTGAGAGTTCAAATTTTTTAGTAAGGGGTATATTTGACTTGGTTTTTTATTTTGCTCAGCTGCATAATTCTATTAGAGAAAAATTAACATTGATTGTAGCTAACATCTAAGTTTACAGGACATTGATTTAAGACAATCTGGCTCGAGCTAGATCCACTTCGAAACCACCACCTACAACACTGCAGTACATCAGTAGCTACTAAAGAAAGTAAGGCTGCAACTCATTATGGAAATGTAGAGTAAGCAAGTGTGAGGAGGTCTATTTACAGAATTTTCAGAGCGAAAACAAGGCAGTATCCACTACTCTCACTCTTTTTAATTTCGTTGCTTGTGACTCTCCCTTGGTTGCTTGATTGTATTTGTCCACATTGAGAACAATGTGTGATATAAGTGTGGGGAGGGGATTTGATATGGGTAATGATTTTGTTGAGATTTTTGACTTTTTGTGACGGAGCAGTTATGATTTTGACGCTAATTTTTTAGTGTACTGTTATTTAACAACTGCTTCCATGTTGGTTGTTTGATTGCTATACCTCATGGCTCTTTATTGTCAATTTTTACACATTTAGTTATGAAATTTGATAAGCTTTTCTGAGTATTCCTGCTGGTATTACAGCTGCTGCCATATGCTTAATTTTTGATAAAAACATGAAACTTTTAGGTTGAATTAGTTGAGTTACTTAGACATTTATCCCATGTTAATTTTTGAGTAATATTTTAGCATGTTTGATGTGTTAAGCTAATTTTGATATTACTCAATTGAGTTTATTTGTATCTTTAACCATGATTTGGAACTCTTAGAAAGTCTAGAGAGGAGAACTTTGGCTTTGGAACTTAATTTGACCGTTGTGAGAACGTAAGACGATAAGACTTAGCGAGTGGAAACCATACTTGAAATTGACCGTCATTGCACTTGTGTGTCTCAATTTAAATTGTTTACACTTTGAATTTTAAAATTGGTCTTTCAAAACTTAGTTTCTTTGGACATATGTTTTTGAGAGCAATTTTTGAAGGAAAAAAAAATTAGGATAGCTTTCAAACACTAGAACTTTCTTCAATGTTCCCTGAGGCGAAATCCTAGGTGAGTCTCGACTTTGGAAATGATCTAGGCCTTCTTTGGCCGATTCACTAATCCCTTTTATGTTTTCCCACCTTTGAAATTACCATTTTTTTACCCCTTCTAGCCTACAAAGTATGCTAAATGCGTGCTTCTAATTTCTTTCATAGCCCATAGTATAACCATATAACCCAAAAAGCCCTTTGCCTACCACCCTTGAACGATAAAATTTGTCTTTTTGATTATTGTTGAGCATGCATATGTAAGTTATTAAGATTTGGCGTGAAATGCATTTCTACTAATATTATTGTTTTTGAGTTTAGTTTTTGGGAATAAATAGCTTATATGGCTTGTGTGATTTGTAATCAATTTTGTGAATTTTAGTTTCGAATTGGAAAAAAAAAAGAAAGAAAAGAAATAAAAGGAAAAAAAAAAGAAAAAGAATAAAAAAAAACAACAGCAAAATAAATAAAAAAAAGAAAGCTGCATGTTTGGTTTAGTATTGTTTCTTTGTTAAGAGTTGCATTAATCACCACCTAAGCACTAAAGGTAATTACATTGTGCATCGCTCTTTTGCAGTTAAATGTAAAGGCTTATTTTCTTGTTATTCTCTAGCCTTATATTATCCTTTTCTTTTGTAACCATCACCTTAACCTAACCCATATAAAAGACCTAATGATCCTTGGTTGAGACTTGTCCTACATTAGTGGAGAAGGAACTGCGAGAAGAGCTTATGGTTGTTCATTAATTGATTTTCTTGAAGCTATGAAAATTTATTTTACATGCTTTGATTATTGCTCGATAAAACATTTGTTGATTCTAACTTCGTATGTGTGCATGAGTGTTTTAAGAATTCTTAGTGTAGCATTTTTCGATTGAGTTTAGGTAATGAGATGATTTTGACAATTTGGTATCCAATAGCGATGTTTCGTTTTTTGCGGTTTTTGCATATGTTAAATTGAGTTTCGTTGCGGTCTCCTATATGGATTAGATTTTGAGTTCTAAGTTTTGCTTGAGGACAAACATGGGATAAGTGTGGAAAATTTGATAACATGCAAATTCAACTTGTTTTCATTGTTATATTTGTGTTGATTTTGTCTTATTTGTGCTTAAAAGTGTAGTTTTACTTGATTTATTGTTTTTGTGCTAGGAGAAGTTAGATTTGGTGTGAATGGAGCAAAAAAGAAGCATAATTGAAGTGTTTTGAAGCAAGATTGAAGCTATTTGAATTTTATAATGCAAAAACAAAACAGTCCGGTCCTTAGCCCTGGGCGAGACTAAGCAGGAAATGTGAGAAGCAATCTATTTTAAGTAGCTGGCTGGCCCGCAACATTTTGGTGATTATTTTTACTCGTTTTAGAGTCTAGATGATTGATTTATCATTAATTTTAGTGGATCCTTTTATTATATTAGTTGACCCCACCTTTTAATCCAATTTTAGGTTTTTTTATAGACACTTTTTGCCATCAGAAGGGAGTGATGAGATTGCAGTATTGGACAACCTATTTCGCAATAGGTTTTCATCTTTTCATCATGTTTTCTGTCATAACCATACGTGGCTAATTCCTTTTGTTCAGTTAAGGCTAGAACCAAGGTAGAAGTTAATTGAATTTCTTAATTTATGTTGCATTTATATTCTTTCTGTGATTTATTGGGAAAATATATCCCCTAGCGAAATTCTATTGAATGAATTAACAGGGCTCATTGTTTTATTTGGTAGCAATTTCCATAGCTATTCAATAGAATCAAATCCGTAATTATTTGGTTAGATCAATATAGTAGTAATTACTATAATCTAATTGGGTAGAACCTTTTGGGTTATTTTAAGGAAGAATATAATTAGATTTAAATGGATACTCATAGTTTCTGTTAGTCTAGGTAGGGTTCTATTAGATTTTAAGGCGATTAACTTTAAATCTTTCGTCGTACTTAGGATTACTAGTTAATTAGGGGGTTTGTTGTCAGATCATATCTTAGCAACCTATTATTACGATAGAATTGGTTGGTCGATGTTTTTCCTGACTATAACTTATTTGTAATATGACTTAAGAAGTCATTCTTGAATCAGTGATCAACTGAATCGAACTTCACATTGCGGTATGCCTTGATTGAATTCATTTCCCATTGTTTCAGTTTAATATTAAATTCTGTCGCTTGCTTTAATTTTTCGTTTAATTAATTTCCTTTCATTTTTAATCCCTCTTTATTTTGTTTGTTTTTAATTTCAATTCTAGTTATTTACGGCAAGCTACTTTCTTGGTTTCCACTCTTCTTACCCTATTTACAAGTTTTATTTTGTAGTAGAGCAGGTTTTATTTTTGGTGGATTCCACACCTTTCACGCTGTGTTTCAGATAAGGTCTCTTAAAGCACCTTGTCGAGACAATTTTGACTCTTTCTTTTATTAGAATAATTAGCAGGTGGTTGGCAAAACTATTTGGCATGTTGTTGTGGATCCTTTTACAGGGGATTTTGATATTGCCTCGATTAATAATTTCTCATTACTTTGATACTAAGACTTATGAATCCTTTATTAATTTTAGAGTTTAGGCCTTTTAGTCTTCGAAATAATATTTTTAAGATAATTAGTAAGGTGGTTAGGAATAGGCTAAAACTGTTGATGAGCAAAGTAATGGAAGCTAAGTAGACTAGTTTTGTTCGGAGCCGTAATATCACTGATAATATCATTATTTCTCAGGAAGTTGTTCATTCTCTTAGGAATAACTCTTTCTGTAAGAAAATGATCGCCATAAAGTGGATCTTAAGAAAGTGTATGATTGGCTAGGCTGAAAGTTTATAGAGGAAACGCTATGCTTGATTGATTTGCCGGCCTCTTTTGTTAAGCTTATTATGTCATGTATTTCTGATACCTCTCTTAACATTTTCTGGAATAGTCAGGTTGCTTCATCTATTACCTCTTCTAGATGTGTATGGCAAGGAGATCCTCTCTTGCCATATATGTATTTTTTTCTGTGCATGGAGAGGTTAGCACATGGGATTTCGAAAGCAGTTTCAGATAGGGTGTGGAAGCCTATTCAAATATCTTGTAGTGGTTCTATGCTGTCACTTTTATTTTTTACGGATGATTTATTTTTATTCGCTGAGGCTTCAACGAGTCAAATGAATGCAATTTTGAATGTTTATGGCTTGTTTTCTGCCTTTTTTGGTCAGCGGGTCAATGTTGGCAAGACAGTTCTATATTACTCTAAATGTGTTCTTCGCCTTTGGGTAAGTATTTTGGGGGTTCATTGTTGCATAATTCACAGAAAATATCTAATTTCTCTTACATTGCTGAGCAAGTGAGGTCCAAGCTTGCAGGGTGGAAGTCAAATTGCATTTCTCTTGCTGAGAGGATTAATTTAGCCAAAAGTGTTATTATGGCAATTCCCACATATTTTTTTCCAGACTAGTGCTATTCCTAAGTGGTACTTAGAGGTGGAGCTTATTTTCTAGTTTTTTCCTTATTCAATCTTACTTAAGATAACTACTATATCTGTGCCATCACTTACGAGTGTTGAAGATGAATTATTTTGGAAATTTTTGGCTAATGGTCAGTTTATTGTTAAGTCTACTTATTTGGCTTTAGTACAGTTGGATAATGTATAGGAGAAGCAGATATGAAACTTAGCTTGGGAGTGGTTAGGTTTTTAATGTATTTGTACTTTTCTTTGGCTTGCTGCTCATGATCGTCTTCTAACAAATGGGGAGTAGTTTCAAAGACACCTTACTCTAGATCCTCCCTGTGGGAGGATGGTTTTGTTGTTGAAGATATTTTACATGTTCTTCAGGATTGTAGTTTTGCGAGATCTGTCTGGGTGCCTTTACATATGAGAATAGGGTTAAACAAATTTTTTTTTAATTGTGTGGATGTGTCATTATGGCTTGAGATGAACTTGCAGTTGGATATTAAAAATAATGGTGCTAAATGACGTCTACTGTTTGCTATGACTTGTTGAAAAATATGGTTTTAACCTAATAAGTTCATTTTTATTCCTAAGTTTGTGGTGCCCTTTGATACTTCAACGTATCTGTTAATGGTAACCTCTTTATATTGTTGTAATTTTGGGTGTAACGGTTTGCAGCGTCCTTCTTGCATGCTGCTGTCAATTGCTTGGGAATGCCCACCTATGTTGTGATATAAATTGAATACAGATGGCTTTATGATGTAACGAAGTGGAAGGGCTGTAGTTGGTAGGGTTATGTGTGATTTTAATGGTGCATGAAAAGTGGGTTTTTTCAGTTAATCTTGATTTGCTCAAGCTTCAAAGCTGAACTGTGAAGACTAGTATATGGTCTTCAATTGGCTTGGGATGGAGGTTTTAGACAATTGCTTATTGAGATTGATAGTGTTGTTACTGTTATGTTACTTTCTCACCATGTAGTAATTTTTTTGAGACTTTCGAGTCTTATTGATCATATTAAATTGCTTCTTGGGAGATATTGGTGTGTTCAAGTCAAGCATAATCATTGGGAAACAAATCAAGTTGCTGATTGGCTTGTAAATTTTGGCCATTCTTTTTCTGTGGGATTTCATGTTTTGGATGATCCACCTAATCTGACTTTCTTATTGTTGCTTAATGATATTAGTGGTGCTTTCTTCACTAAATTTGTATCATTGTAATTTTTGTTAATCTTCAATTAATGAAAATATTTTCCAAATTAGATGGCTCTTTTATCTATAGTTTTAGACGCTCGGACTTGTTCTGATACTATTACTAATCCAAGATATGAGAGTGTCTAATGTTGTGTTTTTCTTTCTTAAATTTTTTTTTTTTTTACAATTTTACCCCTTAATGTTTCTTCCAAAAATATCTTGGATTCGAATAAGATGGATTTGCTTTTAAAATTGTAATATATATCAATTTCAATATTTAATTTTTATGAAAGGTCATATTTATGAATTATTAAGCTTTTCTATATTTATGGTTACAAAAACAAATGTTATATTCATATTTTAGTAAAATTTACATATTTTAGTAAAATTTACATATGAATAGTAAATTTGTGTATGTACATATATTGATGAATATAAATATTAACAAGATAAAAAATTAATATTTAAAATTTATTAATTATGGTGTTATCGGAAAAATTTAAATAGTGATCAAAACTCACAATTTTTATGTTATTAGAAAGTTTTTAATTCGTAAATTTCAAATATGATCTTACCTTCTACTAATTTAACCGTATTACATAAAAAATTGTAAAATTCAGTTTTGTTTCTCTTTTAGTCACGGCAAAATGATGATGATTGTGGCAAAGAACTACATCAACAATATTAATAATTATTTAAATAAGGGTAAAACGGTAAAACTGCAATAAAAGTTTTTTTTTTTTTTTTATTATAAATCATATGCGCTATTTTTTCATAATGAAAGTTAAAAAGTTCACTATTTGGTGTCATTTTTCTTGAGTAATTGATAGTTGACTAATGGCTTGTACATCTAATCTTCATAACTTTGAGAAAGGCTAAAAAATTCTGAAAGTTAAAAATTTATTTAGGAAGGAAATAAAACTATTTGCACCCTTTAATTTTTCCCTTTTTTCTTAAAAATTAAAATTATCTCTTTAATCAGCCTGAGACTCGCCGATACACAATTTGCGTGGAGCACATTTTACTCTGTTAAATAATTGAGTGAGAACAAATTTCCATAAATAAACTATTGCAGGTATAGTGTAGTGACAAATTTTAATATACCCGTATGCCTATCATGCTCACTTTATTCATGTAATTTAGTTATTAATTACATGATTATATATATTTATTATTTGAAAATATTAATATAAGTCAAACTTTATTATTTTAAGTGTATTCTGTTTATGTTATGTTGTATTAACTAATTAAAAACTCTTAGTATTTTTTGGCTGTTTAATTTCGATGACAATTTATATTATTATATATGGTAAAATTTACTTTTGTTTTTTTTCTTTTTTCTATTTTTTCTATTTGGGGGTAATTGAAAATTTAATGCTTGAAATTTCTAAAGTTTATTATTTTGGTGTACGTTCTTTTTTTCTTTTACAATTAAGTGTCTGAACTCTTTAAATATATTGCAAATGTAGTGTCTAGTGCAGACGTAGCACATGAAATGAAATTTGTCACAACTTTTAGCGAATGAAAAAATTTCGCATGAAAATAGGTGACATCCAAGTCAGTAGCAACCCACTTCAGATTAAAAAAAATTACAATTACCCGTTTGCTCTCATTTTTAAAATAAAAAAATAAAAAATTAAAATTATTTTTCCTTTTTTTTCTGATTTTAAAAATGAGGGTAAATAGGTGATTTCAAATTTTTGTAATCTGAAGTGGCTTGCTGCTGATTTGGATGCCACCTCATTTCCATGATTTTCTCATTCGCTAAACATTGTGACTAATTTCATTTCATATTGTGATCTAATTTCATTTCATATGCCCCGCCTGTACTAGAATTTACATTCCAATATTTTTAAAGAGTCTAGATATTAATTGTGAAAAAGAGAATGTACACCAAAATAACAAATTTTAAAAAGTTGAGACACTAAATTTTCAATTACCCATTTTTATTTTCATTTGTATGTTCATTTAATTTTTACTTTTGTTTCTTTGTTTTTCTTTCTCTTTTTATTTTCATTTATTGCTTTTGCTTATTATCGTTTTGAATCTTTTTGTCTTATTTTTTAATTTTTAAAAAATATTCCAATAAATGCTTTTTTTATTATGGGCTAAACAATAGGATGATCTCTCATATGCACTAAATAAATGCTAATAGTGTGGCACTAAATAAATGCTAATAGTGTGGTAGGCATGAATCAAACTTAAGACTTACAGATCCTACAACCTTTTAGTTTCATTTTTAGGTTTTCCTTTTCTTTTTGAATAGTTTATCAGTTTCGTTTCTTCCTTTATTTATGAGGAAATTTATTTTTGCCTAATTGAGAATCTAGTAATTAAGAAAACAAAGGGATAAGAAGTGGTTGTCATTATTTTGTGTTTATGCAGAAGAAGAGATGCCTATATAGTGTTTGCTAAAATGCTTGTGAGAGAGAACAAAACTTAGAATAAATTGTACATAAATATGTTCAAAATAAAAATAAAAAAGTTGAAGGCAAAAGCAAAACACAAAAACATTTATAAATGGATGGTAAACGTGAATTATAGATAAATACGAATTATAAACAAACTAAGTACGGATATAGATTACTGATTAATGGTAAATAAATTATAGATAATAGTAAATCATGAATACACACAAAACTGAATTTTACATATTTTGACCTTTTTATGATATAAATGGGATGTTTCATTATTATTTTTGTTTGAAATTAACATAATTCGTATTTTAATTTTGTAAAACACCCAAAAATTATGGGAGAAAATTATATTCAATAGAGATAACTCTAGGTGTTATCTAGATATTAAAAAGAAAAAAAAACCCCAATTATGAATATAAAATCAAAGGGAAATTTTTTTTTTCTATTCTAAAATTTATAAGTAACTCTAATATCTTATTATATTGTTGAAATAAGATGATAGCAAAATGAAATAGTATATATATGAAGTTACAATAGGACCACCACAAGGGGGGAAAAATCAATTATTGAGAAAAAAAAATTGTACAAATAGAAATGATTAATTCCCGGTTGTACATAATAAGTTAAAAATAAGGTGCAAGTAGGCAAATTGAATGAATCAATATCACAGAACCCCTTTCATATTTATCTGCTTTGTCCTATTTTTTTTTTTTTTTTTGTAGTGCATGCTATGTTCTTCGAACCTATAAAATGTATTTTGGTACAATTACTGTATCATCATTGCTTAAATTATAGAGTAAGTACTGACAAAATTATTGAAATGGATGTCCTAATGAAGTGCCATCTTCCATATCAATCCACCCAAAAATTGATCAAGTTAATTGCTGGATTCAGAAAAAGGCCATCACCCCTTTTGATATATTATGTTTAGTTGATTAGGGATTAGTACTTTATATACTATCAAAATGTACCCAAAACTCTTATCCACAAATTATTGTCTTTTTGTATTAGTTAAATGCACTGCCTGAGTTATCCACACCAACTTTTCAAATAATGATAATTATTTAAATTTTCAAATTGAATAACCAATAATTAACATTACAATTTTTAATTTTCAATTTATTTTAGTTAGTGATTAATTATGAGTTTTATTAATTTACAAATACACTTAGGAACGTATATAACAAATGAAACTGATTTAAATTGAATAAATTGATTGTTTTGTTCAAGTTTAAAAAGTTAATTGATAAAATAAAAAGTTAAAAATGGATAATTGAATATTAGATACAATTTTTAGGGGTAAAATGATTTTGTTCATATCAAAATTTTCATTTTATCCCTAAAAATTGTATCCAATAAAATGATTTTGGCTAATATGTCTTTATTTTCGTTTGCCCCTCCTCATCGGAAAGTCATAAAAACTCGTCGTAAGATTTTGTAAGGGGTCCCTTTCATTCCATTTTTCGAGCCTTTCCAACCACCAAACAAAAAAAATATAACCATGATTGGATTGACAAATATTTTAATTTGGCGTACTCATTTGCTTTGATCAGTGTCAGAATTGGAAAAAGGTTTTGTATTTAGTAAATTTCGAAATGGTATGAGAAAAACAATAAAATTTAACATCAGACATTATTTAAAAATTACATTTTGATTTCTAAATGAAATTTTAGAAAGTGGGTGTCAATCTGTTGAAAAAAAACGTGTAACTCAAACATTAAAATAATTAAAAAAATTGTGTAAACATTGAGTTTCAAACTATAGACTTTATTTTTTAGTAGTAAATATTATATTTATTAATTGGTCATAATGAATATGAAAAAGAAAAAAAATAGAAAGAAAGTAAAAGGCAACATGCCAACATCATGTTGACCATTCGTTGGAGAAAAGAGCACGACATACTCATTGAATTGTACGGATTTAGGTACAATACAGCTAGCTTTCAATTTGGAAATTGGAATGTAGTTCTTAGTTTTAATTTTGAGTTCCAATTAAAGTTATTATTTAAATTAAACTTATTTACATAAATTGAATATCAAAAGTTAAAGTTTGCATATACAAATAAAACATATTGTAGAGGTATACATAGAGATTCGTAATCATTACCAAATTACCATTATCGACCGTTTGATAATTGGTTAACCGATAAGTTTTTTACTATTACCACTACTGATACCGAATGATATTGGTAACCGAAATTTTTTTGGTTCACTGCCAATTACCGATACTGATTACTAAATCTATGAAAACCATTGTAATTTCAGAATGGTGATCGGTAATTACGTATCACCGAACATATATATATATATATATATATATATTAATACAAAACGACATAGTTTGAGGAGTTCAAATTCGGTAATTCGGTAATTTTTTTATTGAAAATTTCAGACTCTTCTACCGAAACCGTTACCGAATACTGATGGTTATTACCGATTACCGATCGGTAAATTACCGTTACTGATTTTCGGTTGATTCGGTTTAGCAATTACTGAAATTTGCTCTAAGTTGTCTGACTTCGAACTCCACAAATTTAACATTTAGTTAGTTAGTATGTTACCGTAGACTAGTGATAGGTGCGCACTAGCAGAAATAAGATTTAAGAAGAGAGGAATAAAATGAAGAGAAGGAGAGTGAGTGGCGTGATGGTAAAGCATTTCCCCTTGTGCTTAATTTGTCTGGCTTTCTATATAAAAAAAAAAAAGGAATAAAAGAAGGTGCAGGGTGATCTGCATAAAATCTTGGGATGGGGAGGGATTTCTACTTTGTTTTTTTCATTTTTTTACCAATTTCTATGCGTTTCTTTATGGGTTCCAACCCAATCAGATTACTTTGTTTGTCTAAGGATTGGAATTTTACTGACAGTATAAGGACTTTTTTTTTTTTTTTTAAATCAGAAATCATAATAGTGACTATTGATTTTGAAAATATGTCTAAATTTCTTCTATGTATAATTTTTTTTTTTTTTAGACCATTCTTTTACGTCTCTTTCTATTATTTTTTCAGAGTTCATTGTGAATAAATGAATTTCACCAATAATTTTTTATTTATTTTATTTATAAATACAGTTTTTGAGTTTAACATTCTATTCTTATAAATAAATAAAAAAATTCTGGAATTCATTTAAATTATTCTGAAATTTGGATTATTAAAATTTCAAGTGCTTCCCCATTTTTAGAAACCAACTATAATTTTTTGTTAGCTAACACTTTAAATATGTGAAGAAGGAAGCTATGGGTGTAAATTTACAAATGGGAGATTTGTATGTGTTCAATTCGGTTTTAAATTGTAAGTTGGATTTACATAAAATATTCCACCAATGACATTCAAATATAAAATTATAAGGTAAATGTGAGGTCATTTTACACATAATCAATGAAAGCATTTGCCACCTTATCCAAACCAATCTAAAAAGGGATAAGTTAACAAATTGCAGAATTTAATAGTTTGTGTGAATTTTTGCAATTTTTTTTAAATCCAAAAATTTCTTTCTATTCTTAAAATAATAAATTAATTAATTAAAATAAATTATTAAAAATATAATACATCCATCAGCAAATGTCTACCGCCAACAAGCACCCCCACCAAGCATTGCCGCTACCGCTGCAACTTTTACTAGAGGCATCGAAGAGGCGATCTAAGGGTACTGGACGAAAATTTTTACGACGGTGAATTGTTCAGTAGCCACATAATGTTTGTCAGATAACCGGAAGCCACCCAAAAGCTCTGTCAAAAATCTGGTGTGCGGACGGCTGGAAAATTCATATGTTGACTTTTTGTTGAGTTCCAGCAACTGCTTAGACGTTTTCCAATTGTTTTTTAGTCAAAAAGCATCTTATAATCGTGATACCAATTGTTTTCCTTTTAGTTTCGGTGATCGGAAGGATTGTGAAGGAGGCGGCAGCCATCGTTCAATTCTGATGAGGGAAGAAGATGATATGTCTATAAAATTATATTTTAATGCCTAAAGTTAATAATTTTAGTTGGGTCCTTTAGACATTAAAATGTAAACAACTATATTATTTAGGTTTAAAATGTAAAAAAAAAATTACATATTGATGTGTATATAAAAATCAATTTATTACTGAGTTACATATTACTAGGAATGTAAAAATCAATTTTTATATAAATTTACACTCTAAAATCAATATGTAAATAATATAAAAAAATTGTATGTAAAACAAATTGTAAGAATGTAAATTACTAAATAAACAAACAAACAAACAATTTATATACTATGTTACATACTAATAGAATGTAAAAAATCAATTTACATACTTATCGGTATATAAAAATAATCTAGGGGTATAAATTTCAAAAAATCAGTTTACTTATTGACGGTATTTAAAAATCAATTTACATAATAATCAGTATGTAAAAATATCCTAAGGGATATAAGATTAATTTTATAACAAAAAATTTTCATTTACTTAATTTTTAAATATTATGACATTTACTCAATTACAAACTTGAAAAGTTATTATTTACTTAATTTTTACATTAATAAAGGCCTAATACAATAAGACTAAATTCAAATCAAATCAAACCACCTAATTAAATTGACCCAAATTCATATTATACCAACCAAATCAAACTCAAATTTGTAATATGGATTAAATACTATTTTCAAAACTACTTTTGAGGCAAATAGCACTTCTCACACTTTCATTAGAAACAAATAACACATAATTTTTAAAATATAGTAAATAGCACTTTAAATTTAAAAAAAATTTTAAATCCCTAAATTAACCCTCCTACGTTAAGTGCACTTTAAGCTGCACGTATTTCATCTTAAACTATTTAAAACTTCACGTCACCGATGAGAAGACCTCCGATAATGATGAGAAAACCATAAAAATTGCCGCCATAAAATATTAGAGTTTATTGATTCCATCAAACACCTACACTTGATTAAGATTCCAAATCTAGGGTTTCCACCACAGAAGACAAACAACACCACTGCTAATGAGAAACCAACACCTTGATTGCTATAGTTAGCCACTTATCAGAAATGGAGAACTTTTGAAAATGATATGAAACAAATATCATCAGTTAATGTGTTAAACTATTATGTATACTACGTATACATTATAGATATTAGTTTATATACCAATACATACATAAATGCAGATACATAAATACCGATACATATATATGTACCAATATATATATCGATATATATATAACATCTGTTCACAATTATTTTCTGGAAATTCATAATTTTATTGATATTCAAATACAAATTTATAGAGATACATCATAATTGAAAATAGCTAAAAATAGCTTAAGAAACATGAACACTACTTGACCACTATTGCCACCATTTGCTCAACAAAAAGATACAAACTAACTTGCTAAAAATCAGCTAAAGACTAGAACAAACTAAAGACCAGGTCTTGATACACTTGTCAACATTCTCCTCCTGTATCAGGAACTGCATACTCCTAGCTTTTTTCTGAGAAATTCAAATCTGCTAACATGAAGAGATCTTGTAAATATGTTTGCGATCTGATTTTCTGTTTTGCAGTACACTAACATCACTTCACCATTATTTTGGACTTCCCTCAAGTAATAAAACTTAATATTGAAATGCTTAGTTCTTTCATGGAACACCGGATTTTGAGATATAGTTATGGCAGCTTGATTATCTACAAATATTTCAGTACCATCATCTTGCTTCTGCTGCAAATCTACTATAATTTTCCTAAGCCATAGTACTTGATTAGCAGCAGCTATTGCTGCTACAAATTCCGCTTTAGTTGTTGATTGTGCCACTATTTCTTGTTTTTTTTGAACACCAAGAAAAACATCCTGATCCAAAAAGTAAAACAATAGCCAGATGTACTTTTTATATCATCAATGGATCCTGCCCAATCACTGTCAGAATATCCATGGAGTTTGAAATTCTGCCTTTTGTTGAACTTGATGCCATAGGTTAGAGTTCTTTTGAGATATCTAACCACATGTTTAGCAGCCATAATGTGTAGTTTGCTAGAACAATTTAGAAATCTGGATAAGACACTTACAAGATACAAGATGTCAGGCCTTGTTGCTGTAAGATACATTAAGCATCCAATTAGACTTTTATACACTCCTTCATCAACTCATTCAGTTCCATCATCTTTTTGCAGCTTCTCCTTTTGATTCATTGGAATGCTCACACTCTTGTATTCATTCATTCTGAATCTTTTCAGAATTTCATTCAAGAACTTCTTTTGGCATATAAAAACTTCATTCTGAGCTTGCTTGATCTCCATTCCAAGAAAATAATTTATTTTACCGAGATTTGTCATGTCAAAGACCTTCATCATTTCCTCCTTGAATTCTACAATCTTTACAACATTATTTCCTGTAACAAGCAAGTCATCTACATAAAGAGAGATAATCACAATGTTGGAGCCAGCTTTCTTGATATAAAAAGTTGATTCACTTAAGCTTTTTTCAAAGCCTAACTTTAGCAGATGATCATCTATCTTACTATACCAAGCTCTTGGAGCTATTTTAGCCCATAAAAAGCTTTCTTTAACAAGCAAACCTTTTCTTCATGTCCTGGCACACTGAAACCTTCTAGCTGCTCAACAAAATTTTTTTCTTGCAATGAACCATTCAAGAAAGCTGATTTTACATCCAGTGCTGCCAAAGCCAACAACATTTGGATTGTGTCCTATCTTGCTACTAGAGGAAAGGTCTCAAAGAAATCCACTCCCTAAACTTGTGCGTAACCTTTGACCACTAATCTTGCTTTGTGTTTGTTTACTGAGCCATCAGGATTAAACTGTCTTGAAAACCCATTTTACGCCAATTACTTTTCTGTCTTACTAGCTCCTACGTCTAGTTCTTTTCAATCATGGCAAGCTCCTCCTTCATTGCCTTTATCCATTTTTGGTCTTTCTTTGCTTCCCCATATCCTGCTGGTTCAAAAACAGCAACATTGTATCTTTCATAAATATATGAAAGTGTCCTCATTCCCCTGACAGGTTGATCATCTACTGAATCATCAAGAACATGAGACACAATCTGATTTTTAATTTAAGATTTCTCATTCCAGTCCCACTGTTCATGTTCAAGAAAATGAACATCTTTGCTGGTTATAATCTTCCCTATCTGAGGTTGAAAAATTTTGTAGGCCTTGGATATTGAACTATAACCAACAAAGATTCCTTCATCAACCTTCTCATCAAGTTTTTCTCTCTTTACTTGTGGAATATGTGAAAAACATAGACAACCAAATATTTTAAGATTGTTTAGATTAGGTTTGACACCATGCCAAGCTTCAAATGAAGTCTTCTTTCCCACTGCTCTTGTAGGCAGCCTATTCAGCAGAAAAACAGCAGTATTTACTGCTTCTGCCCAAAAATTCTTCGGTAAATTTTTCTTATGTAACAAGCACCTAGTTATCTCCATAATGGTTCTGTTCTTCCTCTCTCTGACCTTATTTTGCTGTGGAGAATAAGGGCAGTGAGTTGATGCTCAATTCCAGTCTCTTCGCAAAATAAATTAAATCTCTTTGATGTACATTTAGTGCCATTATCTGATATAATGACCTGAATCTTGCAGCTGCTTTGATTTTCAATCTAATTTTTGAACTTTATGAAAATTCTAGCAACTTTTGATTTAAACTTCATAAAATAAATCCAGCACATTCTTGTCAGATCATTAATGAAAATTATATAGTACCTGCTACCATTTAACGAAGGAATTGACTGGCGTCCACATAAAGCAGTATGGATCAGCTGTAATTTCTCTGTAGCTCTCCATGTAAAGGTTCTAAATGGAAGTCTGATTTGCTTCCCAAGCATACACGCCTTGTAGCTTGTAAAATGCTCATTCAGGTTTGGTAGACCTTTTACAATATCATTTCTTTGCATGAACAACAAAGCTTGATGATGAAAATGCACCATTTGTTTGTGCCAGATGTCAGAAGTAGTAAGTTGGCATAAAAATGTCACTTGCTCCTCCTCTAAAGGATTTAGAGAAAAACTTCTTTGCCGCATCTTAATTCTGAATAATTCTTAACCAGTTGGATTAGGGATCAGACACATTTTATCTTCAAACAAAAGTTTGAATCCTTTCTCCAATAATTGTCCAACACTCAGCAAATTTTGATCAATTTCAAGAACATATAAAACGTCAGAGATAATTTTTATACCTGTAGGGCTTTCAATGGCTACCATCCTTATTCTTTCTACTGTGATATAATTTCTATTTCCAATTCTGACCCTTGAACTTACTGATTTATCAAGCTCCCTGAATAGTTCCTCATTATTGGTCATATGGTTTTTGCAACCACTATCAACAAGCCAAGTTTTGCTAGATGTTTTTGATGCAAAACATGAAGCAACAAAGAGTTGTTCTAGTTCTTGTTGAGTCACAACTGGAGCCTCACCCAGCTGTGGTATCTCATTATCTTTGTAAATTATCTCTGCATGCCTAAGTTTCTTGCATCTCCTACATTTCATGTCAGGTTTTCTCCAACACTTGTAATGAGGATGATTTCTTTTGCCACAATGTTGACAAGGAGGATATTTTCCTCATTTATTGCTAGTGTTCAAACCGGATTTGGTAGTGGTATTTTCTGTGTTGCCTGCTGCTCCTGTCTTTCCTTTCCACTTCTTGTTTTTGTCTCCAGAATTTTGCTGCCATTTAGCTTGCAAGGCTCCCTCCTAGTTCCTTCTTGCCTCATCAATCTTCTTTGTTCCTGTGCTTGTAGTGCACTTACTAATTCTGCCAAACTGATCTTTGACAGATCTTTAGTATTTTCAAAAGAAGCAATGGTTGTGTCATATCTTTCAAGCAAGGATACAAGTTTTTTTTTAACTATTCTATTGTTTTTAAGTTTAGCACCAAGTATCCTTAACTTACTTGCAATGCTAGATAACCTTTCTACATATATCTTGACGGTTTCTAAATCCTTCATATGCTGTATTTCAAATTCCTTGACCAGATTCAGCACCTTCATTCCCTTGATTCTTTCATCTCCTTGATACTCATTCTTGAGAAAATCCATTTAGCTAAACCAAGTGACGTTATTTTACTAAAGATAGTAAAAGAAACTGCAGCAAACAGGCAGGCTTTTGCTTTGGATTTTCTAGTCTTTCTCTCATTGTATTTTTTGATTGAGCCACGATTGGATTTCCTGGTAGAGGAGTTACCTCATAATCTTCCTCTACAGCTTCACACAAGTCACATGTATCCAAATATGCTTCCATCCTCACTGCCCACACTTAGTAGTCTTCTCCATCAAACACAGGTGGAGCCATTGCTGAAAAAGAACTCTCACCTTCCATTATTTGGATGGTATTTTTTAGAAGCAGGATTTGTTGGTGTTTTAGGTAATCACTCAGAAAAAAAACTCACAAGTCTCTCACAACCCATAAGAAAAGAAAGCTCTGATACCACTGTTCACAATTATTTTCTGGAAAGTCATAATTTTATTGATATTCAAATGCAAATTTATAGAGATACATCATAACTGAAAATAGCTAAAAATAGCTTGAGAAACATGATCGCTACTGCCACTATTCGCTTAACAAAAAGATACAAACTAACATTGCTAAAAATCAGTTAAAGACTAGAACAAACTAAAGATCAGCTCCTGATACACTTGTCAACAACATCTTTTCTTCTTTCTCTCTAAAATCTTACCTGTCATTACGTTTCACTCTCTTCCTAACTTGAAAAAAATCGTACATATCAACCACAAATTGAAAAACCATAAGAAGTAGAAAAAGTATACAAACACCAACAGATGAGAAACTTGGGTATAGACTTGGCTTGGTTTGATGTTGCGGCATTCAATGACGCTTACTAGATCGATGGCGATGGTTTGGTTGATCTGAAACTGAGACTGCATGAGTGAGGCATCGGCAAAGAAGTGGCATCAACATTGAGGAAAGATGAGATGTGAGTTTTGAAAATTCACAAAGCTTCAAAAATTGGTTGGGGGATTTTGATTAATATATTGAGGACGATTGAGTAATTAAACAAACAAAATGTACTATTAACTACATTTTAGAAAATTAATGCTATAAACTACTACTAAAACTTAAAAAGTGTTATTTATTACCATTACCCTTTCAAAATATTATACATTAGATTTGAAGTTATAAGGCAGTCCAAGTAGATATAAAAAGAATGAGGGACACTTACAATTCATTTCTTATTGGTTTTTAAATAATAAATAAAATAAATGAGGTGCAAATATCACATGGATAGATGCTAATATACTCAAATGAGGCCCAGTTGGAGTTGGCCGGAATTTATACTAAGCTAAAGATTTGGAGATAATTGGTCAATTTTATTTAGAAATGCTGATATAATTTTGCACATTTAGTTGCTTTCACTTTCCTAATGTACAATTCTTTCTTTCCTCTATTGCTGTGTAAATCCCCTATTTTAAATATGTAGTACTCAAACTTGTAGAATGAGAATTTTAACTATTTTTGTGTGGTTAGATAAGTGGTGAAGCAAATATGAGATTGAAATTTAAATTTTTTTTATTTTTTACTACTTGTCCCAGATCATGACTGCATTTAAAATTGTTGAACGACTCTCAAATTAATCCGGATCGAGACATAAGACCATTAAGATTAGTGCATCTAGCCTTAGTTAAAGTAATGTATCCCACGGATCGAACCTACTCATAATTAAATTGGAATAGTACTGATAACTGATCCAACCTCTTACAATTTCTTTTGTATAGGTTTTCATTATCTGTTATTTCTAATATTAGAAAATTATTCTGTAGTACTTATTATATTCCATCGTTGGCTTAGAAAATATATATTTTATATAATATGAATATTCCATGTACCGTATTCTCACTCGTATATTTAAGTTTGCAGCGTGAATAAAATTTATCTACAAGTAATTCCTTACGTTTTAGTACAAGTGAATTTGAATTTTTTGTTTTTGTGGTTGCTAAGGAGACAAATCATTGAAATTCTAAATTGCAAGATGTGTTATAGAATTGGGCCTACTAGTACCACACCACACTCTTCCTTCTTTCCAAGCTGCCTATAAAAAGAGAAAGACACACAGCAATCTCTTCATCACATAACAGAAACTGACCTATTCATCTCTTCTTCTTCTTCTTCTTCTTCAAGTAAATGGCATCAAGCTCAATGTCATCTCGAGGGTCTGGTTCATGGACTGCACAGCAGAACAAAGCCTTCGAAAAGGCTTTGGCTGTTTTCGACAAGGACACACCAGACCGTTGGTCCAATGTCGCAAAAGCTGTTGGGGGTAAAACTGCTGAAGAAGTTAAGAAGCACTATGAGCTTCTTGTTGAAGATGTCAAGTTTATTGAGTCTGGCAATGTCCCCTTCCCTTACAGGAACTCTGCCAGAGGTATATATACATAATACTTTTATGTTATTTCCTTCTTTCTTTCACCATATATACAAATTTAATATATAATTTGTATTATCCTAATTAATCCACACGTTTAATGAGGGATATTATTTTGATTATATATCCCATCAATAAGACAATTATAATACAAACAAATCTCACTTTTTTCTCCTGTTGGTGACCATAAAACCAAAGGTAAAAGGATAACTGAATCTTTTATAATAACAACATAAAAAAGGTGAGGATTCTATTTTTCTATAAGTTGGTTAAATTTCTTCCTTCTTCCTTTTCTACTTCTAGAGAATACTTAGTAGATTATTATTATTATTATTCAATAATATTTTCCATTGAGAAAGAGAAGGAACTGAATTTTTTTTTTTACTTAGAAAATAATTTATGAAATAAAAATAGTATATATCAACAAAAGAATATTCTCATCCAATCCAATTTAAATGGTCCAAAATTACGTGTGCATAAGCAAAATCTAAACTAATGTCCCACAAACACTTTTCACCTGGCTTGTATAAATAATGATTTTGACCTCAATTTTCTTCTTTTTCTTTTTAGTCTATATAACTATACGTATCTATCAAACTCTAACCCATCATTTATAATTATAATCATTATTATTATAATTTTTTAATGCAGGCTGAAAAATATGAGGTGCAAGAAAACTCCATAGTGCAATCCAGAATCTCTATTTTCTGCAATATCTTCTACTTTGTAGTTCAAGAATCTCCAAAAGTGATCCTATTTTGTTATAGTAATTTTCTTGTTTTTATATATTCTTATTGTTCGAGTATTAATGCTATGTATTATTAAGAAAGAAATAATATATAGCGTACCATAAAAGAAGCAAAGCAAGGCACTTCAAACCTTGTGTTTCTTGCTTAATTTGTCATGTCATTGTATAACTTCCTTAAATGTATCTCTATCATATATAAAATTCCACAAATAATTTTGTACCACTTTCCCTTATTATATAAGTGTATTGATAAATAATAATTGAATTCTGACTTAATATGTCATCTTATAATGAGTTAATTTTTTTTAGTATTTCTTTCAGAATGTATAAAGGAAGTTCTATCACATAGGAGATCAAGGAGAAGTAGCCATTATTCTAGGAACAATAGCCATATCATGAAAAATTCATTTGCCTTATAATTTATGAAAGACAGGAAAGAGGTGCTCAAACATTCATGTCAAGTGCATGCCTAAATATAAGGACATCAATCTGCATAAATCATTTGCCTTATAGTATCTGCAATAAAAACATGTTTTGCTGCTAATGTGCCAAGTGAAAATGGTAAAAATAGAAAATGTATTGACCGATTTGGCTAAAATTCTATTAGTAGAGGTTGAAGTTTAAAAATACATCTCTGACACAATACATTTTATTATATTTTGTTTTTATTTTTTATGAACCGACAATTATATAATTAATTAATAAGAATATAGTATTGATCGTAAACATTTTCTAACAGATCCTTCAAAAATAAACGGTCTGCTAGAGGATGACTTTTTTTTTTTTCTTTACACAGTCAATTTCACATTGTAAATAGAAGAATATATTTGAGACATTTTCTTAAAAATCTCTTGATTTCTTTAAAGTGGCAAATCAATAAAAAATGATTGCATTATCTTTATTATTGTTTCCAATTAATTTTTTATTAATTAATAATAAATTATTAAAGTAAATTAATACTATCAAAGTGAAACTTATTCTAGAAAAGAGAGTATATTAAAAGTGTAGATATTGCAAGAAGATTTTTGTCTGGTTTCCAATTAGTATTACCTTCTTCAAAAAATAAAAGTTGATTATTAGAAGTTGAAAATTAAAAATTCCAGCATTCTTTAGTAATTAGGGAGAAGTCAAGGTTTTGTTGCTTTTGTAATGAAGAGATTGCAATAGTAATTAATTAGGTAATAATGCAGTGTTTAAGGTTAACATGTCTCCCATGCGTGGAGCACGCAACCTTTTCAGCTTCGCAAAAAGTCCTAATTCTGTGGTCATTATAATTAAGCTTGCGGATCTTTCTAGTTTCTCGTTGTCATAATTCATCAAACTCTTGCAAACTATTGTATGAGGATTTATAAGGGGTAATCTTCGAACACAATCCCTAAACTATGGGCTACATTTAAAAAAGGGTTCTAAATTTAAATTTATAATTAAATGGGGTCTAAATTTTAATTTTCTTTCATTGAAAAGGTCTGAACTTCATTCATTTTACCAAAAGAGTCTGAACTTCAATTTTCTTTTACCATTAATTATTTTGGTCATTAAATATAATTTTAAACCTCTAACAAGGACTAAAATATAACTTTTTAAAAATCATTTAATCCTTAACCTCCAAATATGTGTGAACATTGATCGAAATAAGATTCACATCGAATTGTTGATAATTTATTATTTTTACTAGGTCAAATTAAGAAAAATCTAAAACTATGACTCCAATTAATTAATTATTCATCTAACAGATTAGACACTAACCAGCGAACCCAAGAAGGATTCGAAAACCATGTTTCAAATCTAAATTAGGACAAATTATAATATCAATTACATAATTCAATTAATTATCTCAAAGAAAATATAATCATTCCAAATAGAATATAAATCAAAAGGATTAATAAAATACAAAATTAAAAGGATTAATTAAATATCTCAAATCATCCCAAACAAGATATTAAGTATCCCATATAAAGATTTTGATCAAAAGAATTAATTCAATCAATCTTAATAACAAATTAGGTATCTCAAATTATCCCTATCAAGGTATTAAATATCTTAGAACATTCAAACTATCTCAAATATCTAATCAAAGTAGAAAGAGAAGAAGAGAAACCAAAACAATGAGTTTTTGGCTTGCTATTTGGGATAATATCTCAAACATGCCTACATATTCTTATTTTTATGAGAAATCGAGGCCAATGTAGTTCGAATTACCTCGTGAAAGGCTTAGAAGGGGGATGAATTATGCATGAGTGTGTGTTGTGTATTTTTGTGCCTTCGACAACTTGAAAAAGATTATTAAGCCATTGGCCAAAAGTTTAAGGCGGTTGCTTGTGAATACTCAAATTTCGACCATTTTTGCATATGGTGTCTGGGATAGCTTTTCGGAAAGGAAATTTCAAGGCAAAAAACTTTGAAAAATGCAATAGGGGCTTGTTGACGCTTGATTTTCGCCCCCGAAAAATAACCGATGATGATTAATGTTCCAAGCTCGATGAGATATCCAGAATTCCAATTAGTTCGATTTTTCTCTTCTCAAAAAATATTTGAATGTTTTAATCTTTAGTGCGTTTTAGGAAAAATCCCAAAATTTTCCTTCTCCTTTTTTATAAAAAATATTTTTCGGTCCACTTTTAATTTTTAAGTATGCAAAAATAACAAAAAAAAGGACTTTAAGTGAATAATTTTTAATTTTAATCTTAATGTCAATTTTAAGATTATTAGGAAAATTTTTTATATTTTATATTTATTTTTATTAATTCAATTGATTTTTATTTTCATTTTTAATTTTAGTTTGTTTAAAATATTAAAATTAATTAAAAAGGAAAATTAGGAAAAAAGAATTAAAAAGAAGAAATTGAAGAAAAGGGAGAGAAGGGTTTAATTGGGAAAAGTTTGAAGAAAATTAGGGGAAAATGGTGAAATTGAAGAAAATAAGAAGAGGAAGGAAGAATTGGAAGGTTAAAGTGGGAAGGAGGGGCTTGATTGAAGGAGAAAGGAAAAGAAATGGGGTGGAAAGTGGAATTAGTTAAAAAGGAAGGGGGCGCCTGTAAGGAAGCAAAACGACGCTGTTTCATTAAGGGTAAGGCGTGCCAGTTAAAGAAACAAGACGACGTCGTTTCATTCCTCAACGAAACGACGTCGTTTCATTCAATCAGAAGACAAAAAAAAAATAAAGAAGGCCAAAACGCGAGAGAGAGAGACGCATTTTAGCTGAAAGACAAAAATAGAAACGTAGAAAAGGATTGAATAGAAGCAGCAGCAAAAATGTGAGAGGCAGAACCGAAGAAGGAAAGAGAAGAAGAAATGAGGGAGAGAGAGAAGAAGGGACAGGGGGGAAGAAACCGAGGAAGAGAGAAAAGGAAGGAGAGAGAGGGGGACGAAAATAGAAAGAGAAGTCAGAAAGAGATGAAAGCAAAAAAGAGATGGGGGACAAAAGAAGAAGGAATGGGCAGAAGGCAAGAGAGGCAGAGAGCAGTCAACCTCTGTCTCGATTTCCTCGTCCCACGCCAGACACGCCAGAGAGGAGGAAAGGGAAAGGTTTCGGGCTTGACCAAGAAGAAAAAGTGAAACCTTAGAAAAGAAAAGAGCTGGCACGCGTGGGAGACAGTAGCAGAAGAAGACGATTTGTCTACAAAAGAGGAGCTTCTGGAAAGGCTTTGGGACAGAAGAAAAATTGGGGGGAGGGAGATTTCCGAGGTAGAGAAAGCAATCTTAGGAGAGAAAACCAGAGGTGAACTCAAAATTTTCCTAGGGTTCTCTTCTTAATTTTTCTTCCTTTTTCGTTTCTGAATTCAGTTAAGAAAAAATCTCTCTCTACTTCAAAATTAATTTGAAATTAGAGGTATTGTAATTGTAGTTGAAGGTCAATCTTTTGTTTCTGTGAGAACAATTTTCTGGGAATTTTGAACTGAATATATAGCTTGGAACTGCAATCTAAGGGCTCTAGGTACTTTCGAAATTGTTTTTTTTTTTATTTGAATGAAATGTTCAATTGATTTGATTATTTCAGTTTTCTTAATTCTGTTTAAGAAATTGCTAGTTCTTGCTTTTGTTAAGTTGCTTCATGAATTGTTACGCTTGGGAGCCTGATTGATTTGCTAAATGATTGAGATTGCTAGATTATTGTTATTTGTCAATTGTGTTTCGTCGAATCTGAAAATATATTGCTAGCTTTTAGTTTGGGGTTTTCGATGTTAACTTTGGTTATAAGTCTAAATGTTGTTTAGATTAGGCAGTCTTTGTTATTGATGAATTTTGTGAAAATGCTGCTGTAACAGTCTGGTTTGGTTGGTTTTATGGCGTGTCATTGATAAGTTCTGCTATCAATTTATTATGCTTCCGTTATTGATGTGGTTAGTTTATGCTATGCTGTTCTTTTTTTTTTTTTTTTTTGCAGTTGTTCTGTGCTGTCGAACTGTGTTGCTAATATCCATTGTTTACGTTGATCGCTCCATTTCTTTTTCTGCTTGTCATTTAGGTCATGTGTTCATAAGAGTCAAATTGTTAGGGTGGTTCAACTACCCATGTTCCTATTTATGTTGTTTTTTTAGTTCTAACCTCTAAAAGTTAGCCGTCATCTAAATATTTCTCGTTTCTGAATTTATGTTTCCAATTCCATCAAAATAAGTTCCTTTTTTTGTTGTTGTTGTTGCCTGTTGCAGCCTGAAAATGGTTCTGAAACCTAATTTGCAATCTCCAGTGGTCATGTCGATGCACGTTTGCTATTGATGTTATGTGTGACACCCCGACCTAAGTTCTACGTCATTTTGACGTCATTACATGCATTTTGTGCATTTTTGACTAAAATGTATTATAGTTTGATATGATATATGATATGAAAATTAAGTAAATAATTTGGATATGTTTTGAATATGATGATATATGATTTGAATGAGAATTTTGGGCTATGCTATGTGATATTTCAACCCTAAACCCTACGTCGTTCCGACGTCATTTCATGCATTTTCATTCAAAATGCATCATGATTTAAATATGATCAATGAGTTGATTATGGGTTATATGAATTATAATTGATGATAAATGTTTTAAATAAGAGAAACAAGTTGAGTTATAGGCTCGTTTGCGGT
>CANUEY010281322.1:0-38181 GCA_948099555.1 Croton setiger
ACAATTAAATATATAGTATAATATTTTTAAAAAAAAAAAAAAAAAAAAAAAAAAAAAAAAAAGATGTACAGAAACTTACAGTACTTTGATAGTAGGATATTTTAGTCACCAGGTTTATGTATTAAAGACAATATAGTCCACATTTTTCCAACTATTTCCATGTTTGTCCATTGATTCAAGCATTATTATTGAGTCTACTAGAAATGGTGCCCAATAATACTCCATAGTGGCATTATAGTCCTATAAAAATTAAATTAAAGAAAAATTATATATTCTTTTATTTATCCACCATTTTATCTAAAAAAATTCATGCTAAAAATTATAATTTAAATGCAGAAAAATAGGAAATTATAAACAGAAAGAAATTTACATTCTTCTTCTTTATATAATGGATGTGATTTTTCATCCAAAACCCATTTTCCTGTGAAAATATTACATTCTTCTGAGGGCAATCCAGTCTTTTCACTTCCTTCTTCAGTGGTTTCTTGATGATTAGGTAATTTTATTAATTAATTGATAATTATTTAGTTATAATTATAATAAGTTTAGTGTAGTTGGTAACTTTTTGGTACAAATAAGTTCATACAAATCACTTAAAAAAAAGTCATTCATCCTTTCTTAATTCTCTACACTATTAAAAAATATTATAACCAAATACCTAATTAAAAAATTCAATTAGTTGACAAATACAAAATTATAACTCAAGATGAAGAGATAATACGAGCATAAAGCAATTCATTCCATATATCAGGTAATTCTGGAAGACACCAATGAAGACAATCGGCATATTTTGCTGGATCGGACTTTTGCTCCGGCGAGAGTAACGTGTAAATAGAGGTATGTGCATCTTTCCGGTATTCGGATAGTGATGTTATGTTGAGAAAATTGACCGGAATTTTCATAAATTGTGTCAAATTCAAGGCAATATTAAAAAGCTGATTGTTGGTGCCTACTTGTAATGGCTTATTTTTGTTTAAAATTGGAGTAGTCTCCTTAGCACATTTGATCCCATCAGGATTATCCCAATCCAAGCTCCTGAAATTGCAATTACATTATCACTTTGAATATTGCTAACATCATAATAATCATAAGGGTGCCATGAGTCAAATACAAAATATTGGATTGAGTTCGTCTAATAATTTAGTGCACTGTGTTGTGACTATCTGATCATGAGTTTGTTTTCCTACTGTCATCTAGAATGAGAGTTTAACAAAAGAAGACTACCTCTCGTTGTGTATTCATCACACGATTAAACAATCATTTTCTTTGGAAACTTTCGTTTGAATCCGGTCCAAAATCTACCCCACAAACGATACTTATATCGATCGTGGATTAGTCAATTTCGGACAAATGAAGGTTAATCTTAGATGGTTTTGATTGGTAAAGAAGCAAAAAACGCGAAAGTGTTAATTAGAGTGAAATTGACTATCCCTGAACTGAAACTGTCTTACTCGAAATCATGACCATTTCTAGACCTAAGCATGGTGATGGTAGAAATACTCCAAGCTACTATATGCTTTTCCTTAATTGAAATTAAGGGCTTTAGTTGCAAGTACTAATTAATGAACATATAAATATGAATAGTATGTAAACTACAATATAGGGAAGGAAAAGGGCAAAATTGTAAAAAGAGAAGTTTAAATATTGTACCTGATATGAGTAGGAGACATGCTGACAAAGAAAACAGAAGTTTTCTCTGGATTAACATTTTCTTCTACCCATTTTGCCCATGTCCTCAAAGCTCTCTCGTATGCTATTGACAATTCAACTTCATCATATTCCTTTGCTCCATCATCCAACGATCCTCGTCTTCCATCAACTCCATTAGAAAATTATCAAATCAACCTCATGATCATCCAAATATAGTAATAAGAGAACATTTGTTATACTCTTCATGTAATCGCGATTATGCTTTTACGAGAAGCGAGAAAATCATATTACATATTACGTTGTATATGAAAGCATATACATCGTAATTGCGATTACATTGCGTTAAAACGTACCAAACATTATCCCGATTATGATTAGTAAACTATAACGAAATATAATTACTGTAAGATCACGTTATATAACTTATCGAACGTTGTCTGAACAGTTTGTACTTACAATACTTTGGTATGATCGGAAGTCATCCACCAAATGTATGAGTTAAAAATAAGGTAATCAACATCTTTCCAATTATTTCCATGTTTTGAGATTGATTCAGCCATAATCATACGTTCTGCTTGGCCATTCCGGTTTTCTATAGCATCTGAATTTGATTCAACTAAAAACGGTGCCCAATAAAATTCTATTGTAGCATTATAATCCTGAAAATTCAGAATATACCAATCTTAAACAGCATATAAACGATGAAAATTAGTGTACAAAAATTAATTAATGCATTCCTTTTGCAAAACATATAAAGGAGTACGAAGACATTAAATTAAAGGGTACAGAAATAATTAAGGGTAAGCAAAATTAAGTTGAATTAATTAATCAAATGAGTTGAAAATAATCGTAAATCTTAATTAGGCTGCGTCCAAGAACAACTATTTTACCGTTTTCGATAAAGTACCTGTAAAAATACTATTCAAACAACTAATTACCGAAACAAATGATCATTCCGACAAATAATGTGATGTGAGGGAAATGACCAATTGGTCCCACTAATTTAAAGGTTTTCACGTTCATTCACTCTTTTCATGCCTCTGTGTTTTGTTTGGTGGTACTATAATATAACTTTGCAGGGAAGCTAAGTTTATAAAAAGGCAGGAAAAGTCTGACTGAATCCCCAATTAAAAAAAAAAAAAATTCTTTACTTAAGTTTATAATTAGAGATTATTATCGGGCGGATCCAGTTCAGAGCGGATTTTATAATATCTGTAGCGGAATTTGCAATATCCACATTTATCCCGCTCTATTAAGTAACGAGAGCGAATTATGTATTTGTTCGTGTGGTTTAAAATAGCAAATTTAATCTAAAATTGTAAAATTTAATCTAAAATTCGAAAATAAATTAAACCAAACCACCTTAATCTTCAATTAATATAATGCTATATATATATATATATATATATATATATGAAGATAAAAACCTCAATAATTAAAAATAATTAGTAAAAATACCTCAATTTTGAAGACAGTTAAGTGATTTGAAACGCTGGTTAAGCTCTTCTTGTTTGGAGGAATCACAGACTGAACTAAACAGATCATAGATTGCCATTGTTGATGATTCAGTGAATCTCCAACAAACATTAACCTTTTTCCTTCAAGTTTCTTTAGTAAATATTTTGCTTTAAACCTAAATAATTAATTTAATTAATCAATAATCCAATTATAACACAACTAATTATCCCATAAAAAATCTAAAAAAATAAGAAAAACCCATTTAAAAAAAAATTAAAATCTTACTTGGGCAAATTGCAGTTTCTGGGTTGCCATCTCCAGTTCTGATATAGAGAATCTTTTCTTCCATTTTTAAGACAAGTAACAGAATCTAGAAGGAATATACATTCATCTTCTTTATATAATGGATGAGTTAAATTATCAAGAACCCAATCTCCATTAAAAATGTCACAATCTTCTAGTAGTAACAGAACTTCTTCTTCTTCTTCTTCTTCTTCTTCTTCTTCTTCTTCTTGTTTATTTTCTTGAAATCTAGGAGTGGAAATTGTAAAAGATTCTTGTAAGGTTTCTTTGAGTTTTGGAAATGGAAAAGAAAGGAAATTTGAATTTTCATGGAAAAGAAAATATCCAAACAGAAATATAGAAAAAATTAAAAAAGTTGGAAGAGAAATAATGCTAATTATTCTTTGGCTTCCATTTCCATTGTTCTTCATTTTTTATTTTATTATTTTTTTTTTTTAAGAAGAAGAAAGTTTTGTTTTGTAGAAGATGAAGTTCTGATTTTGATGCTCTTAAGTGTCTTAATACTTAATAGAAAATAAAATTATTTATTTATTATTTAATTAATTGTGTTTTTTTTATTAAAATTCTTAGCCTTTCTGAAGAGTAAAGCAATAGTGTTGGAGATTTTATATTTTAAATTATTTTTTTTTTAAATATTGAGTTTGCTTGGTTTTTGTTGAGAGAGAGAAAATATATTAATGTGTTAATTAGAGTTTAGTTAACTAATTAATACATCAAAATCAAGATCTTGATATAATATAAGTCAAAAGGAAAGTGATAGTACTTTCAGTCAGAAATTAAAAAAATAATGGCAGGTAGTTAATTTTTTAATATCGAATAAAAAATATTATTTTGCAAATAAATTCAATAAAAGCTCGTGACCCAATTAATTTTTATATATTTTTTTAATAAATATATATATATAATTATGATGATAAATAATAAACACATTTTATTTTTTTTAAAAGAAAATTGGGGAATTAAATTAAGCTTAAACATATTCTGTTAGCTTCTAGAAAAGAAGAAAAAGGAAAGTTAAAAATTAGTAATTAAATTTAAGTAAAGAGTAATTAAGAAGTAATATAAGCTACCGACAAGAAGCTATCAATTTGCAGGATGGGAAGTTAAGTTAGTACTGAAAAATGAGCTGGCTTTTTGGCCCCTTCCATTCAATTCCAAGCATATTTTGTTTTATTTTTTTATTTTTTATTTCTTTAAAATTTATTGAATTAAACATTAAAATAAATGCGAAAAATAAAAAAAAAATACATTCGATTAAAAATTAGATCGGCAGTGATTTAAACAATCAAATAATGAAAAAATAATCCCATTTATATTGTTTTTTATTTCTTAAATTATCCTATTTATATGTTCTAAAATAATGACATATCTTAAATGCTACATTGAAAAATTGGATTTGGTCCCTTGGATTTCACATTAAGGAACTATTTATTGGATTTGGTCCCTTGGATTCCACTTAAGGTACCAAAATTTACCCACATAAAACAAACTTTTGTGTATAAATAATAAGGTTTTTACATACTCATTAAAATAATTTTTTTTCTAAAAAAAATTATTTGAAGTATCACTTTTTTTTTAATTTGATTAAATTTTTTATTTATATGATTTTATATATTTTTTTTTTGAATGGAGTGGTTATTACACTCAAAATCTAAATTACTTTAATGAAATTGGTTAAAAAAATTAATTATAATTTAGTCCTTTAACTCCATTATCCATTTCATAAAAAATACTAATTCATTTTACGTTTATACATAAAATAATTATGAAATTAAAATTTTTTTAAGGAAACAAAATTTAATTTAAAAATAATTTCATATCTTGAGATCCACAATTTTTATTAGTCAACAAAAGTATCCTGATTTTCATTATTTTTTTTTTTTAAATATTTCATCCACAATTCTATAAAAAAGACTAATCCATTTTACATTTAAACACAAAATAATTATGAAATTAAACTTTTTTTTAAGGAACAAAATTTAATTTAAAAATAATTTTATATCCTGACTTACTAGTCAACAAAAGTATGCTGATTTCTATTATTTTTTAAAAAACATTTCATCCACAATTCTTACTATTTTATAGAGAAGATTATTATTATTGATGGATTGAATATATTGTGGTCTATGCAGTAAATTAATACTAATAATATGATCAATAGAAATCAAACCAGCTAGAATTAGGTAAGGTAGACATGGCCACGGTTCGAGCCGGGTTGGTTCCGAATCCGCCCGCCGGGCCACGGTTCGTTAGACATGCAAACCGTAACTGACCCGCTGAACCGGCGGTACAGGTTAAACCGACGGTTTGGGGCGGTTAAAAACCGGCGATTCATTCACGGTTCACGGGTTTTAACAGATTCGGTTCTAAATTTACTCGAACCTGAACCGGTCCGTCCTCCGACCGGTTCAAATTACGGTTCACGCGGGCTCGGTTCGAAGACAGTTCGGGCCGATTCAGCCATGAGCCAGTTCAAGCAGGCCGAACCGGACATGTCCATGTCTAAGGTAAGGTAATGAAATAAAATCACCAACTAATTAAACTCAGAAAATGAGAGTTTGATACTTGAAAAAAGACAAGAAGCCAAAGACAAACCCTAATCTGAAAAAAAAAAAAATTAATAATAATAATAATAATAATAAAATCAGAGGACCATCTGAAAGTTTACAGAGCAAAGTCCAAAAAATAAGACAACTCACATGCAATTAACGTTAAGTTGTCGTTTGTTTCTAACAAGAAAGTGTAATAACTAAATTTTGTATTTATCGTCTCAAAATATATTTCTTATTCTCAAGAATTTGAAATAATAATATGTGTATATAGTAATTCATTCCAAGTATCGGGTAATCCAGGTAAACACCAGTGTATACAATCTGCATAAATTTTTGGGTTAGCTTGTTGCTCTGGAGTAAGCAGCTTATTTTGTCGAGTTGTATATATTGATGTATGAGCATCTTTTCTGTACTCTGATAATTTTGTAATGTCGATCAGATGAATTGGGACTTTGATTGAATTTGTTATGTTTCTTGTAATGAAAAATAGGCGATGATCAGTACCTACATCATGCTGTGTAGTCATTGGAGTAGTCTCCTTGGAACATTTAATCCCATCAGGATTGTTCCAGTCTTCACTCCTGTAATAAATCAAGAAACGTATATAAATCTCAGCATCTTCCATGGATAAATAAAAGAAGAAGAAAACAAGCATTACTGTAAAGGTAAGTAGCTTACTTGATATGAAGAGGAGACATGCTCATGAAATAAACAGAAGTGTGCTTAGAATCTACATTTTGCTCAATCCAATTAGCCCATGTTCTTATAACTCTTCCATAAGCTATTGTTCTTTCAATCTCCTCATATTCTACATTACTTTCATTGAACCTTCTTCCTTGCCTTCTTCACTTCCATTAACCCCAAAACCAAAACATATAAGCTTCAAAAGAATAAAGAACTTAAAGAAAAGAGTGAGTTTTAACTTTTAAGCTATTTTTTTGAACTTACAAGACTTTCATGTTTAAAGAATTCATCCACCAAATATATGAGTTAAAAACCAAGTAATCCACACCCTTCCAATTATCTCCATGTTTCTTGATTGATTCAGGTATGATCATTCGGTCTAATATGCTATGCTTCCATGGATTGTCTGAATTTGACTCGACTAAAAATGGTGCCCAGTAGAACTCTATTGAAGCATTATAGTCCTAAGACCAAAATTAGAATTAGCTAATCTTGAGGATTTAAGTCCTTGAACAACACAAAGCTCAATTAATTGCACATTAAGCTTTTAACTTGATATGGAAAACTACAAAAAACTTCAAAATTCTTATTTAAAAAAAAGACTTCAAAAATAGCATCCTAAATTCGGAAAACAAACAAATCATATGAAGCTGAGTATCAAATGAACAGTAATATTAAATCGACGATCTGAAATAATTTCACAATAATTAATTACTAAAAACCCAATTAAAACAAGAATAATCAACAGTAAAGTAGTACAAGAGACTAATTAATGAAAGTAGTACAAGATCCTCTATAAAAGTGTACCTGAATGCTGAAAACAGAGGAAGTTTCTGTCTCTTTCAAGCTTTTCTTATCTGAAGAAGAAATGGCAGATTGAACTAAACAAACCATGGATTCCCATTGATTCCTATTCAAAGAATCTCCAACAAACATAAGCCTTTTATTACGAAGTTTCTCCAGCAAATATATTGGTTCAAACCTTTTATCAAACAAGTAGACTACAAAAAATTAGTAGATCAATATGATAAAAAAAAAATCCAAAACCCAGTTTAAGAAATCTGAAGAACTGACTTACTTAGGTAAAGAACAATCATTAGGTTGCCATTTCCATTTCTGATACAGAGAATCTTTTCTTCCATTTCTCAAACAAGTAACTTGTCTTGATAGAAATGTACAAGTTTCTTCTTTGTATAATGGGTGGGTTACATTATCAAAAACCCATTTGCCAGAATACAAATTGCAGGTTTTTGGTGGTAATACAACATTTTTTGCAGGAATTTCATGAATTTTGATCCTGGGTAAGAAAAGTTTTTCTGTTACTGTGTTGAAATTCTCAGTTAAAATAAACCATTTGAAGGAGAAAATGAAGAAGACAATGACAAGATAATTAGTCCATTTATGGAAGAATTTGGAGAGAAGCTTCATTGATTGATGTAGAAAATTTATGAGGTATGGAAAATGAAAGGTGAGGTAGCAGAAGGACGAATTCAGAGAAATGGACCAATAGATAATAAATAGATATAATATTCAAATATATAATGGGTTTATTTGAGTCAAAGAAAGTGAGACTCATGTTTAGGTGACAATAGTTTTATTTTTAATTAATGTATTAACTAATCAAAATATTAAATTAAAAACATGTATTTAGAATGCATATTTTAAAAATTGCCAATTTTATAATATCAAAATTTCAGCATTATATTATAATATTTGGCAATTTCCTAATCTGAAGTATACAGAGAATTGGTCTGTAGATAGTGTATGTGTCAATGATTCATAAATGAGGTTAGTATTTATATTAAATAATTAATGAAAGATGCAGATTCCATTGTGATCATAACTAAGCATTTATGTGCAATGTCTAGTAAGAGAGGGTCCAAGAACATCCAGTTTTGAGGACTTCATCCATCTTTGCCATACTAGACATGGCAGACATGGCCGGTTCAGCAGACGAGGTGATCAGGATCATACCAAATCAGTGACTGGCGGTTCGCAGTTAATTAACGGTTTATAGCAGACCGATTAATGGGCAGTTCAAGCGGTACGAACTGGCGGTTCACAGACGATTAACCGGCGGTTTTTCGGACAGTGCACGGACGGTTTCAGTTCATGACAAACCACGATTCAAAAAATGGTTGAACTTGAACCGATTCGTCCTTTCAACGATTCCGATCCAGATTTAACAATTACAGTTCAAGAACGATTCCGATTGATAAGCGAACCAAAACCACCAATTTTTTCAGACCGAACCAGCCCATGTCTACTTCTATCCCCTACTTCATTTTCTTCGTCCTTAGACCAACCCCAACTCCAACGCAAACGCTTTTTGTTATTTTAGCATTGGAAATGACTGGTTTTGGTCCAACCCGACCCATTTTGCACGCCAAATTAATCATACTTATTTTTTCAATTGGGTCTTCTAGATGTCTTCCGTATTTATTTTATATTTCATTTTTTCAATTTATAAATTTAAGAATATAAGTTATAAATTATTTAAATTAATTTTAATAAAAATTTTAATTGACACTTAATAATATGTTTTGTTGTAAATATATTAAAATAAAAGAGTACCTAATGTAGATTATAAATCGAATAACATAAATATTCAAGGGAAAGAATATGATACGGGCTATTATTTAGCTGATAATATATATTCAAAATGGTCTATTATTATCTTACTAATGCTTTTTTTTATTATTATTAGTAATAATTTTTTTATATGCATATAAACCCGTGGTTAACACCGAATAACCTAGTCAAACCGATCCAATTTGGTTTGATTATTAGTTAAAACTAAAATCCAAATTAAAATTTTATGCAATTTCGTAAAAATAATAAGTGAATTGCCGGAGAATGGATCTAACGTGATGGAAAAGATTTAACATCTCTGATTTAAAATTCGAATAGCGATAAAATGTGTTTCTCTCGAATGCGCTCATAAAAGTGTCCAATGGTAAAAAAAACAAAATTAGTGGGTTTTAATTAATATACATATTCTAGTTTAATTGGATTATAAAAATAGAGCTTCTTTTTAACCGAACCGTTCCAAATTTATTTGACTAAACCAAATTAATCAAACTTTCAGCTTTACAATTTGAGATCACTAATATTGTATTATTTTCTAGAATTTATATTTAATATTTGTTTAAAAAAAATATATATTTGACCATGAATTATTTATTTTCCTTTATTTTGCAATAAATATCCAATTAGTGTCTTCTTTTGATGCACTTTGTTGGGTTTGGAGACACATGTTGGTGTTTTTAGTGCTTAAAAGCCGTTGAAAGCTTTTGGCTTTTCTAAAACTTTTTAGTATGTATGCATTAATATCATGATTAGGTTTAGAGAAACTTATAAACACTTTTAAAAGGCCAATTATGCATAGGGCTACCTCACTAATTAATATTAGTAACAAAAATGGAATCATTTATATTTAAAATTTTGAAAATGATTTTCTTATGAAATCGTAAATACACTTGTTATCAGACGTCTCGTTCTGTAAGTAAAAATCTCAACGTCTTTATTTATTTATTTATCATATAAATCAATAGTTTTGGATCACCCTCTTTAAATTCAGTAAAAGAAAGAATTTATTCCTATGTTGCTCATAAAAATCAAATTAGCTAAAAATAAATAAATTAAAATTGAATTGAAACATTTAAAGTATATTTTAAATTTATTTTCCTTCTAATTTCATATGAATTTTAAAATTTATAAATGTAAGATGTTCAGAAAAAAAAAATGTTGCACTAAAAAATAATAGACAAGATGCATTGGAATGGAATCTTAAAAATCCCTTAAACAAATAAAATGTTATTTTTTTAATTCAATATTTTATTTCATGAGAATATTATTTTATTTATAGGTAATTTGAAAATTGGGCTATAAACGCAAGTTAGGAGGCCCATAGATAGCCCATTATCCATGGGCTGCAAATGAGCCGAGCCGAGTATTGTGCTACTTGAGCTCGGTTCGTTTTAAATTTCACGAGTTTGAACTCGTATTAAATTTCTCGAGCTCGAGTAAAATTTCACGAACTCGAGCTCGGCTCGCGAGCTTAGATCATTTTGAGGCTCGCGAGTTTGGCTATTTTATGTTGCTGTTCGAGCTCGAGTTTGAACTCATAAATAAGCTTAAATTTGAGCTCGTCTCGAGCTTGAGTTTTAGCTCACAAATAAGTTCGAGCTTGTTTCCTACTGCTATTCGAGCTCGTGTTTGAACTCGTTAAGAATTAGTCAAAAATCAATAAAATTCATTTTTAATGTTGTTTCAGTGAGAAAATGAAAATAACAGTTTCAGAGAAATGAAATAGCAAAAAAAATGAAGTGGCGAGGCGAGTGGTTTGGCTGAAGCATATTTTTTAGTTTAGTACCAAAATTACGTCATTTTGATAGGCTCGCGAGCCTATTTAACGAGCAGCTCATGAGCCGATTAAACGAGCTACTCGCGAATTTTTTTAAACGAACTGTTCGCAAGACTAACTGTTCGGCTCGAGCTTGACTCGTTTATTAAACGAGTCTAAATTTTCGGCTCAAATTCGGCTCGTTTATTATCGATTCGAGTCTCGAGTCGACCTTTTATCGAGCGAATACCGAGCTGCTCGCGAACAGCTCGGCTTGTTTATAGCCCTAATTACCTTTAATTAGTTAATTTGATTTTGATTTGAAGATCAAGCAAAGAGGTAATAAACCATGGGCCATTTAGAGCCCATCACCTAAGCTACAAATCCAAAGAAATGAAATTTAATACACTAATCTAATTGTTTTAAAACATATGCTTAAATTAACTCCTTTTTTGCTATTAAATAATAATATTTTACACATTATCTTATTCTAAGAACCTTAAAAAGGAAACAAGAAAAAGAAAAAGTGAAAAGAAAAAAAAAAGAATCTTGAATATGAAAAATCCAAATTATTTTGCTTTAAGAAAGCAATTATTATTATTAATTTCATGCTTTACTTTTGATTATAATAGCAAGAAACATGTCTTAATTATCTCATAATTAAATAAAAATTGAAAAAAGACAAGAAATTAAAAATGGAAATGATAATTCTATTTTATCCTCATAAAAAAAAAAGATAATTGTATTTTTACATACAATTTGTTTGTACTTTATTATTTTAATTTCCACATTTGGCCTTATACAATTCATCAAATTACAATTATGTCCAATTTTTTTTTTTTTTTTAGTTCAGCTTAGGCATGCCTTTGCTCCTCAATTAGCACAAAAAATTTCTTGCCTGCCTGTGAATTATGCAACCTAAAATTCAAGCTATAAAAAGCTAAAAAAAAGTGAACTTTTGTAGGTAAAAAAGAAAAAGAAAACACTTTCGTAAACAGGGAAAAAAATAAGTACTAAAAAAATAAAAAATAAAATCAAATGTTCAAGTTTTCAAAGGTCACGAACGAGCGATGATACGTGCATAAAGAAACTCGTTCCAAGTATCAGGTAATCCCGGCAAACACCAATGGATACAATCGGCATAAGTCGCCGGATCGGCTTGTTGCTCCGGAGTAAGCATCTTCCCTTGCCGGATTGTGTAAACAGAAGTATGCGCATCTTTTCTATATTCAGAAAGAGTTGTGATATTGATCAAATGGACAGGAACTTTCATTGATTTAGTCACATTTGCTGCTACAACAAGTAGCCTACGATCTGTGCCTACATTTATATGTGTTGTCGTATTGAGAACCGGCGTCGTTTCCTTTGCACATTTTATTCCATCTGGATTATCCCAATCCAAGCTCCTATTAAAAAAAATCAAAATAAAATCAAATAAATAAATAAATTATGGTCAGTTTAGTGGGTTACCCACCAAATATTATTTTGATTAATCATATATTTATTTAATTTAAATCATGCTTCAGCTTTAGTACTAATTAATCATAAAACCACTATCAATCAACTACCAAGAATCACCTACTATTATACCTAATCAGATAGAATATCTTTGTCTTAATCATAAAATTAAAAACTTTAATCAAACAATAAAAAGGCAATTTGACTGAAATTAAGTATGGTTAATCAAGCAAATAATATTTAATTAGATTAATTAACAAAGTTAATTATGATTAGAAAATTACTTGATATGCAAAGGAGACATACTACTGAAGAAGACAATAGTTCGATTCGGATCAATATTTTCATCAACCCATTTCGACCATGTATTCAAAACTCTTTGATAAGCTACTGGCCGTTCGATCTCATCATATTCAGTAGCTCCTTCATCGAATGATCCGCGACTAATCAATCAAGAAAACACTAAATTAGTATCAAATTATGGGGATTAAGCAAATAATTAGAAGATCAATTAATATTGTTTTTTAACTTACAGGACTTTCATATTTGCAGTGTTCATCCACCAAATGTAAGTGTTGAAAATCAAATAATCCACATTTTTCCAATTAACACCATGTTTATTGATTGATTCTGGCATTATAATTCTGTCTAAAATACTATGCATATTTGGATCATCAGAATTTGATTCCACTAAAAATGGTGCCCAATAGAATTCAATTGTGGAATTATAATCCTACAAAAAATAAAAAATTAAAGCAATTAATTAATAGATTATAAATATAAATATAAATAATAAATATTATTTTGCATGGCCAACCCAACTATAATGATTATTAGTTATTAGATTAGGTATAATAAATATAATAAATCTTTTTTTTAAGGAAAATATAATAAATCTAATATAATATTAACCCATTTTTTGCATTAAACATTCCCTTTTCCTATATTCAATATGAAAGTTCAAAACTTTAGCAAAATTTGTAAATTATGCACATAACCCATCTTTAGTTTTAATTAAGAGCAATCAAATTTAGCAAATTTTTTTATTAAAGTATATAATTAGGCATATAATCCAAGTATTACACATTAAGTACTTAGTAAAGAAGCAAGAAATGGCAATTTTAATGATGATTAAGAGCATTAATAATAGAAATACTTATAAAATTAGAGAAATTTTGTCAAAAATGATTTAAAAAAGAGAAGATTGATTAAGGATAGTGACATTATACCACAAAAATATTAAAAATGTCAAGCTAAATTTAAGCAATAATTTAAAAAATTAGGTACCTCCATGGTGAAAATAGCAAGAGAACCTTCTTTCCTCCATGTTTTTCTACCAGGAGGAATTGCAGATTGAACCAAACAAATCATTGATTCCCATTGATTTCTATTCAATGAATCCCCAACAAACATAAGCCTTTTGTTTCTTAGCCTTTTAAGCATTGCTTTTGGCTTATACCTAACAAAAAAACAAAAATCAGAAATTAAATATCCTAATTCAAGAAATGGAATTAAAATTTTCAAGAATCAATCAAATAATAAACCCTAATTTTGTTCTTGATTTTAACTTACTTTGGTAAAGAACAGTCTCTGGGTTGCCATTTCCATTTCTGAAACATTGAATCTTTTCTTCCATTTCTAAGACAAGTCACTTGAGCAGTAAGAAATTCACATTCATCTTCTTTATATAACGGTCTTGTAACATTATCAAAAACCCATTGTCCTGTAAAAAGATCACAATCTTCTGGTGGCAATTCAATATCATCTTCATCTTCATCATCATCAATTGCAGGCAATTCAATTTTCTGTTCTGATAATAAATTTTCATTATCTTGAGGCTCTTCAAGTGAAGTTCTTGTAGAAACAGTAGTTTCTTGAACTGGGTTTTCTTCAATTTCTTGACTTTTCGGCCAAGAAAATGGGAATTCCGCCATAGATTTAACATCTTCATTATACATGAAAATCCCAAATAGAAAAACAGAAAAAACAACTACAAAGACAGAAAGATTGTTGCTTTTCTTGTGTTTCATGGCAGCTGCGGCTACTGTGACAGAGGAAAACAGAGGAGATGATTTTCTTCTGGGTAGCTGCATGAGAAGAAGAAGAAGAAAAATAGAATTGATGAGAGAAAAGAAGAGGAAGGCATGGGAATATAAAAGAGTAAAAAGATCAAGAAAGTGACAATTAGAAAAAGATTGAAACTTACAGTTGAAAATTAGGGTTTTTTTTTTTTAAAAAAAAAAATTCTTGGGTTAGTTCAATTTGGATTTGGTGAGATGGGTTTTTCTTCAAGAAACTGCAGAGTTAGGCTTGAGAGAAAGGGAGGGAGAGTTGTCTTTCTCAATTTTATAGCTTTTCTTTAATAAATAATAAAAAATTATATTTATTTATAACTACTTTACTTAAAACACTCTTTTGTTCTAACAGTTTTCATTGAGGAGTGAAATCAAAGTTTTAAATGGGTATATAGTTGGTCTTAATCTAAGCAAGAAAAAGAGAGTGGGTGTGTGAAGGGTATATATGGTAGACTAGATGTTATTTTCTAGTAGATTTTCAATTTGGATTAACTATCAATCCAATGGTTATGGTTAAGGTTGAAGATGAAGAAGATGAAGTGAGGTTCCCACATTTCATATATTGTTCTTCACTAAAGTACTTTTGATGTGATTATCAAGTTGCAATTTTAATCAATTGATGTAATGTAATTGTATATTGTAATGTTTTGCCAAACAAATGTTTTTTTGCAAGAAGTTAGTTGTTCAAATGTTATATTATACATTATAATATAATTAGTCTAGTAATATATATATATATATATATATATATATATATATATATATATACATGGCAATGACGGGATTGGCCGGTTCGGCCCGCCTGGTCCAGCCCGGACCAACCCGCCATTGAACCGGAACCATTCGAACCATGACCGGAACCGGTCAGTCGGCAGGCCAGTTCAGGTTCAATATTTTTTCGAACCGTAACCATTATGAACCGTGAATCGTTGTCGAACCGTCCGAACCGTTTAATTGAACTGTCGGTTAATCGCATCCGAACCGTTGGTTATCCGCGAACCGCCAATTAACCGGCGGTTCACCGGCCTGACGATTTGGCGGACCGGTTTCGATTCCACTACCCTTCAAACCGTGGTCCGAAAACGGCCCGGCGAGTGGCCACCTCATATATATATAGTGTGACATTGTTTCATTCCAAATTTAATGCAATTTAATTAATAAGATGAATTAACAATGAGGTTATCATGATTAAAATGGTTAATACATCAAATAGTTTCCTTAACCAATTGCTATGAGCTACCATATTTATTATAGGTTAAAAATTTTTATTCAATAGGGAAAAACTCACAAAAACAACAATAATAATTTGCATTATTAGGTGACATTTTGTACCTTTTTTGATTAATTAATAGCTAAAATTATTTAACTATTATAATAATAATAATTATTATTTTTTGAAAGTTACAATAATACATTTATTAAATCAATCCTAGTTTGATTGACATTCAAGATTTTAATTACAAGCAACTTTTTATATAAATAGATGAAAAAAACACAAAAAATAATGTCAAAACACACCAAATTATCACTTCACATGTCAATGTTTAAAGTTGGTGCAAAATAATAATAATAATAATAATAATAATAATAATAATAATTTTAATTTCTAATTACTACATGTACTGAAACTTCTACCTTTTTGATGAGGAGCATGTGATATTTCTTTGTCCCCAACAACTATCAAATTTAAGTCTAGTTGTTGCATTATTAATTAAGTCTTATTATTTTATTAATCAAAATTAATTAATGATAATTGATTAATTAAATAATTAATTGAAACCCAAATCCAAATCACTTCTAACTTTATGTTTGAGAAAAGTAAAGGCTAAGAAATCCCTTTTTTTATCTAATGTAGAAGTGAGTATATGACCTTCATAATCATACTATTGTGTACTTTGTTCTTCCAAAATTCTCTTTATTTTTTGTTGCTACATCACTTTTTTTACAAGTTAAGGCAACTATTCTATACACATCCATTGTGTCATAATCAATTGGCCTCACTTTTGTTTACTTATTTGACCTCCAATTTTAATTTCTATTCAACGGGAACATCACCGTAGTTTATATATTTTTGGTACAATTTAGTACTATTGTTGACAGAAGTAACTAACTTTTTTCACCGTTTAAAGTTCGCTAAAAGTGAATACACTGTTGACTAGAAAAAATCACTACATATTTATGAATAAATTGAACCTGGAACATGATTTGTAATATTATATCAATAAGAATTACTAAATTTAGATTTCCCACTAAAATAGAATTACTAGTAATTAAAATGAAATTTATAGTTAATTATACTTTTTACCAATTATATTTCAATAAACACCAAATTTTCTCATAATTTGAAAGCTTTTGGTGATTAGTGCTTAGTAGTCAAAACTCATTAGTAGTCAAAAAGAAAACAATATGCTTTTTATATATAGGTATTGGTTTTGGTTTCATTAGTGCAAACTTTATTGGATTTTAGCTATTAATTATAGAAACTTGATTTTCTTTGTTCCCTTTGCTAAGATTCTATGGCTATTTTTATACCAATTTTCATTGGTTAAATAGTTTATGATGACAAAACCTTTTTATGTTGGAGAGGCTTATTTTTAGAATCAAATTCCATATTTGTTTAAAACAATTCCAATACAATTTGAAGATTTTTGAACGAACCGAACAGTAATAGTTTCGATTCGAGTTCGTTTACCAATAATTTAATCTCTCCCCATCTGATCATACTATATAAAAATACCTAAAAATATACAAATTTAATGTAAAATGATAAAAGAATTAGGCAAAAAATATAAAAATGATTAAAAATAATATAATATCCAATTTCATGTATAAAAAATTGAACACAAAACCATACAATAAAATTAAATATTCTCCCCAAAAAAAAAAAAACCCAACTAAACAGAAATTAAATTATTAAAGTAATAAGTCACATAATAAAAAAAAAAAAACCAAAAAATTAAAAAGCATATGTAAAAATTAGAAAAAAAAAATTGTAATATTTAAATAAAAATAATCTAACTAGATATGCGGTATTTATCAAGTGGGTCTTTAAAAAGAAGAGGCTCATGATAAATTCTCCAAGCATAATCCTCAAAAGAGAATGATCTAAACAATCTCTTTTCTTTCTTGTCATCTTCTTCTTCTTCATCTCCTTCATCCTCTTCCTCTTCTTCCCTAATTTCACCTTCATTTTCGTCTCCGCCGCAAATAGATGGCTTATTAGGAAGAAGAGGAGAGATTGTGGTTTCTATAGGAAGAGTTATGAATAATGTCATTGATATGCAACTTGAATTTTTGCCTTCTCCCATACATGCCATTGGTCTTCCTCTTACTTTCTTCAATTTTCCATTGCTCCATACCTATATAAGATTTGGTAATATACAAAAGTTAGTCTTGACTTAAGTTCAGCTCGTTTTTCTTTCTAGTCAATTTTAAGTGAACTTTTATCAACGAATTTCGAGTAATTTTAGAGTTTTGTTCATCTGCCGCCTAAACGACAATTAAGATAATATTTGCTACGCTATAAATGCAGTGTAAGATGATTAGATGGTATGTAATTTTTTCAACATCACAAGAAAATTCATATAACATATAAATGAGGTTTATCAACCAATGTTACCAAAAAAAGAAATAGCTTTTGTTGGCAAATACCCAATTGATCCTAGCACCTAGAGTATTGACAAATTTGCCTTCATCATCAAAGAAATGGTTATTGTAAGACTTAGTTGGGCCTAGGCTTTACTAACCCAAAACTTGACACACTTATATGTTTCCAAACTCCAAAACAAATGAATTGGGCCAACTGGTCAAGTATATAATCCATTTAGGATGAAAAGCCCATTATATAGTGGTGATTTTAAAAAATTTTATATTTTAAAAATTTTAGAATAAATACATATTAATAATTTTTAAATATTATATAAATATCATATTTTTTAATATAATTTAAAAAATATACATATTTTTAAAAATATGTATTTATACTAAAATAATATTACCATTTGTTTTTGCACATTCTTATTAATTTGAAGAAAAAAAGGGAAAGGTTATGTAAGATAATGAACTCACCTGAGCAATGTCGCCGACGTTGACCAAAACCGAATCCACTTGGGGCAAAACCGCAACCCAACCTGAATCCGCCAGCAATGAATATTTATGACTCCGGATTTGATATTGTAACCCGACTATATATGGATAAAAACCAGCCGACATTTCTGGTTTATTATTCTTATATGATTCTTCATGCAACAACATCAAAGAACAAAACCGGGTCGGATCTTCTTTTAACGGGTTATCAAATCCAACTGCATGAGAAAGCATTTCAATTATATCCAACCCAACTTTCTCTAAAGACCGAGTTAACTCACGTAAAGATGACAAACTCAACTCGGATGATAACTCAGTTGAACAAGCTCCGTCAAGCCAAAACGATTCGCCGTTTCCATCTTCATCCTCTTCAAATCCCAACGGCCAGTTTTTAGGAAAATACGATTCCTTTTGGTCTGTAGGAAGCTGAAATAGAGAGACCGATTCTGACTCGGACGAGTTAGCGAGTTGAGAAGTGATGTTATGATCGGTGAGTTGAAAGAAACCGTGTTGAGAAGAGGCGGAGAGAAGAAGGTCGCCGGAGTTTGGGTCGGAGAGGGAGATAAGTGGCGGAGAGGAAGGAGGAGCAGAGCGGCGAGTAGGAAGGGAAAGAGTAGGAGGGAGGCGGTGGAGAAGACGAGAGAGGGCGTCAGCGGCGGCAGAGGAGTTTAGATGGTGGCAGTTCTGTTGAGATGACGGTGTTGGCGGCGGAGCTGAGGTGGCGACGGCGAACATGTTTGGCTGGTGGTGTTGTTGCTTGTGCGTTGAAGACGCCATTTTAGAGAGACAGAGACAGAGACAATGGATTTCTTACGCGACATGTTCACAGATATACAGTACAGCGCCTGTGTGTATGCAGCACGTGTGGGTTGAAATTTTTATTTTCCCACGAGTGTCATGATTTTATATTTAAGATAATAATTTTTTTGAATATATATTTAAAATGAAAAAATTTAGAACCAATGAAATTTTATTCGCATTATAAATATTTAAAATAATAAAATTAAAAAAGAAGTAATATATTTTTTATAAATATTTATTACATAAAATTTTTTTGTTATATAAAAACATAAATGTGGTATTTTCAAATATATGTTAACATAAAAATTTTATTTTTCATAAAAATCATAATTTATTTTATTTTTTAAAATTGTGTTGTTGGTACAGAGGTGGCCACGATTCAAGGGGTATAACCGGAACCGATCCGCCGAACCGCCGGTCCGGTGAACTATCGGTTCGGTGGCGAGCGGTTAATCGGCAGTTTGGAGAGGCGGAATCGGCAGTTCAAGTTCGATTAACCGGTGGTCAATTCCGGTTCACGGTTCCCCACGATTCCGATTTCAAAATTACTTGAACTTGAACCGGCCCGTCCTCCGGCCGGTTTAGGTTACGGTTCCAGCGGTTGCAGTTTTTCCATGCCGAACCGGTTCAGACGGGCCAGCCGGTTCGAACCGGCCCATGGCCACATGTATGTTGGTCCGACAAACTAATTAATCCGTGACCATTATATATGCAAGTAATGGCAGTCTGTTGGCTTGTTGCATGGGGAGATGTAGCAACACCTACCAGATTCTTGTTACAATTATTATTATTTTATATATTTTTCTGTTCTTATATTTATAAAATACTTTTTCTCCCACGCTCACCAATAAAATAAGTGTACTTTTCAAAATAACTTTTTTTTTTTTTTTAAATAAATAACTATCATTTGGTGAATATTAAGGATACCCAGTTTTATGCCCCATTTTTGTGCGGATGGTAATTTTTTTTTGTTAATACAAATAGTATTTTAAAATTTTATTATTTTTTATAATATTTATTAAAAATATAATATTCTTTAATTAATATAATTTGATCAACATAAATTTTAATATGACCATAAAAAAATTTACTAAAAAAATGAACATATTTTTTATAATTTGTATAACTAGCTAATTAAGATTAGAATTAGACAAGATTGACCAATCTAATAAGTTAGGTTTAGAAATCTAATTTTTTCGTTATTTAATAATTGCTCAATAAAATCATGTGAAGTTTCATGAAAAGAATTAAATAATAGGTATTACGTAATAATACATATAATAATTGAAAGGGATAATTATGTTTTAGTACCCAAACTTGTTAAAAATTTATTCAATTGTTTTAAAACTCTTCTTCTCCTAAACTTGGATAGTTGGTTTAATTCGGGAATTAGTACTCTAAACGACATAAAAAATAAGATTTTAGCTAATAATATTTTGTCAATTATTAAAAAAGTCTTGTTGCTTTCCACCAATGGATGCAGAAATTTTTATACCTTATATAGACTAGTACTAATATGAGTCCGAAGAGAGAAAAAAAGAATAATGGTGGCTACAATATAGTATGATCTATATATACTATATATGAGTCATATATACGTATACATACTAGTATATATGAGTTATATATACCAATTTATCACATGGTCTTTCCAAAATCCTAGTTTAGACATGGCCACGGTTCGGGCTGGGCCGGTTCCGGGCCACGGTTCGTGAGACATGCAAACCGTAACCGGCCTGCCGAACCGGCGGTTCGGCGACGGGTTAGGGACCAGCGGTTTGAGGCGGTTAAACCGGCAGTTCGAAGACGGTTTGGGGCGGTTAAACCGGTGGTTCCTCCACGGTTCACTGGTTTTGTACGGGTCCGGTTCGAAATTTTTTTGGGGCCGGTTCAGGTTCCGGGTTGGACGGTTTCGGGCTTGCACGGGTTAGAGCCGGTTCAAGCATGTCTACCCTAGTTGATTATATGGTAAGGATGAAAATTGGATTCAATGTGGCCTTCACTAAACATAGAAAGTAATAAATTATCAGGAGAACTACTTTTTTCTTTAAAGAATTTCAGCGGACCAAATTGAAATTTCTTGATTTAAGTAGCAGCAAATTGTCTGGAAACATACCCACTTGGATCGGAGAAAATCTATCATCTTTGCAATATCTTGACATGCATTCCAATAAGTTCAATGGAATCATACCCTTGCAATTGTGTCAACTAGAAAATGTTCAAATACTGGATTTCTCATCAATGGTAGCATACCACGTTGTCTGTCTGCATCAGAATGCTAATAAAAACATTAATCATGATTATGATGTTGCTGATGGTTATATAAGTGGTTCAAATTATAAGGACAAGGCAGTGGAAGGGGTTGAGTTACTTGTTTAGACAATAATCTTGGACGATTTAGGATAATTAAGTTTTGCATTGTCACTAATCTTCGTATAGTCGAATGTTTCTTACATCCTAAGCAGCTAGTTTGATGTTAGTGGTCAATTTAATGAAATTAAGGGCAGAAAATAAAATTCAACCTTATCCAAATAAGTAGGAAGAGGGGGTGGCCGGAAATGCTTTGCTTATCCACTCTTTCTTTCTCCCAACAAAATCATAATTCTGAGACTGCACAATTCACCATTATTCTCCAAAAATGGCAGAAGCTATCATCAGCTTTACCATTACCAAACCATATATCCACAACTCCTACTCACCAAAATTGGACTCTAACCCATCTTCTAGATCGGTAAATTCTTAATTACTGTTCTATTTCTAAAATTTTCTAAATTCCAATTATTTTGATTAAATGATATACTATATATTGATTGCTTTTTCAGCTCAGACAGTTTTCAAGTTCCAGACTTTTTAGCGGATGGCCACAGGTACAGATGGAAAATAGGGAAATCAAAAGAGGGTCATTGAATAAAGTGAATGCTTTCCCAGATTGGCCTTTAATGGCGGTTCTGGTTGAGCATATGGAAGGCCAAAGAGATCTCATTACTCATAAATCTATTTGGCATCTCAGTGATCGAGCCATCAAAAACGTTTGTGAGTCTAATTAATATTTCGAACCCATGTTCATATTTACCCTTTTCATGTTTCCATTCTGAGTACAATTTTTTTACCTTTCAGATGTATTTTACATATTCTTCACTTGCTGGGGATGTCTGTTCTTTGGCTCAGTGAAAGTAAGCTCATTGTTCTTGTTCATATCATTAGAAATTACTTTAATCTCGTCGAAAATCGTAACGAAACATAGGAAATTAAACCTTTTTTTAGGATCCATACTATGATTCTGATGCTTACAGAAAAGATGGAGGAGACGGAAGTGGACATTGGCTATACGAGAAGGTATTATAACTATTACATAATTATATATATGCATTTCATTAATTAGTAATAATAATTAATAGGTTAATGAAAGGATTTGTGGTAATTATGTAGCAAGAGGACATTGAAGAATCAGCAAGAGCTGAACTTTGGCGGGAGGAGTTAATTGAAGAGATAGAGCAGAAGGTTGGAAGTCTGCCGGAATTGGAAGAAGCTGGTCGGAAATAATTGCTTATATAATTTTACTTCTCATAAACAAATTTCTGTTCATTTTATTTTATTGATATGATATATACACATACAAGCAGTCTGTGTGTTCACTGCTAGTAGTGATTTAAGTGCCCGTAATTAGCTTATGAATATAGATAACTAATACTCCTATATTAAAATACCATCACCAACTCTTTCTTTGGGTAGGGTGATCTTAATAATAAGCTTTAATTACAACTATAAATAAAGTGGTCTGAGTCATTGTGTGGTGCGGAGGAGTGAGAGGAACACGTGAAAAAAACTTGCGTGGTGTGGTGCAATGGTGTTTGGGGGACTTGGGAATTAAGGTAGATTGTTGGCTTGTGGCCGAAAAATCTGACTATTCGGGGGCTAGAGTGGGTAAAACAGTACTGATTATGGAATTAATCAATAAGATCACTCGTGCGATATACAAAATTTTGTCTTACTATGTATTTTTTAATTTTTAAAAATAATCCGTTGAATCGTTTGTACAGAGTACCAAAATAAAAAATTGCAATAAATAGTAGTTGCAAATATTTGGTTCTATGTTATAATTATATATAAAATAATTTTTACCATTAAATTTGTAGTCATATCTAATTTATAAGGCATGACTACTAAATTTGATTTCAAAATCATAAAATTGGACAAAATATATAAATTTGATCTCAAAACATTACTTAGTACGTTCTTTTCTTTCTCAGTCTTGATCATTTCAATCATTGAGCGTGTTCACAGGGGTAGAAAAGAGGGAGATCGATCGAAAAATAAAGGGTTAATACCTTGTTTTATTACCCGTATCGAACTCGAAGCCTTTTGGAACATTTCCTAATATTGTAGGATTTGTTTGTTCAATCTTTCAATGAATTTTTGCAGCAATAGGATATGGGTTTTTGTCTAATCATTCTGATAATCCTATCAAAGTGTCAATATGACCTACAATCTTCTCCTTTGGTCTGTTATATTCTAGACTTTCAGGAGATTATTATGTGAAAAGGAATAAGAATCCAATTCCAACTATAAGGAGATTGCATAGAGCAGAGTAATTTACTCTGCTTGAGCTTGTTACTGCTACTAATAATATCTCACTACGGTCGCGAAATGGCAATCAAGAGAGAAGACATAAGTAAACAGAAGAACAACACTGAAGAGGAAGTCAGTGCTTTTGAATCTGATTGAATTTTTTATCCAGGTTTCATCACAAGCATCTGGTTTGGCTTATAGGATACTGTCATGAAGATAATGAAAGAATTTTGCATATGAGTACTCAGAAAAATGGATCTATATATAATTATTTGCATGGAAATCACAATGTACAAAGCTTTGTCTCTATGTCATGATAATGGAAAATAAATTTACCCCACAGTATATTTCTCAAAATGTGAGGAATCTGATAGCATATTTTGGAAAACTCAGGGATCTGAAAATAGATTAGCTCAAAATTTTAGGGACCTCAGGGTAATTCTTCTCTATTAAAAGACTTGAAAAATAGTTGTCGTTTTCATCGTACGACCAACTGAGATTTGCTCTACGATACAAACGACACCTCTACAAAATCAAGATAACAGGGCCCATTTTGGGTTCATTCTGGCCCAAATAATACCATCAACGACTAACGAACAACCAGTCATCAAGCTTCGAATCAAAAACAGAATCAGAATTGAAAACCTGGTGTTGTAATCATCCATCTTCTTAAAATTTCACGAAATTTATGCAATTTCAAGTTGGAATCAGCAAGGAACACCGCGTCTTCCTTTCACCATGTTACCTAAGTTATTTCAAAAGGATTCTGGACAACAACCGCCGTCGGCGGCGGCAGCTGCTCAGGTGCGATCGTTAATTTCAAATATAGCTAAGAAAAAAAAAAGGAAAATAATATTTTTGTGCAATTTATCAAAGTTAATTGTTCGGTTTTATTATAGAACTTTTTGTTTTGGTTTTTTTTTTTTGTCGAAGACTTTAAGAGCTGAAGATATAAATCCACGAATTGACGTTCATTATGGAATTCCTACTACCGCTTCTATTATGGCTTTTGATCCTATTCAAAGCCTCTTGGCTGTTGGAACTCTGTAAGTCTTTTTCTTTTTGTGATTATGTTATTTAGTTTGCAAGAACAATTTCAGCTTTATAAAGCTTTTTTTTTTTTTTTTTTTTTGGGTGCAGAGATGGTAGGATAAAAATGATTGGGGGTGATAACATTGAAGCGCTTCTTGTTTATCCTAAGCAAATTCCTTTCAAGAACTTGGAGGTATACATTTAATTTCAAATGCAATTAACTGTTTGATTGATTCTTGTTTCTTTCTTTGGCAATTTGATGTTGTATGTTTTGTTCAAGTTCTTGAATTTGGTATGCTGAAGCTTCTTGCTAGTATTTATTATATGCTTCTTTGTTCGGGAAGTGTTGGTAAACATATACTAAGCTATTCTTTCTAAATTCATTTTACAGTTCCTACAAAACCAAGGTTTCCTAGCCGCACTCACTGCTGACAATGAGATTCTGGTAATTCTTTCTTGACTAGTTATGTTTTTGGAATAATGTATATGCGTTATATGTGTTCTCATTTCATGCAAGTAGCTTGGATCTTTAATTGAGTTCTTTTTTCCCATAATAATGTATATGATTGGTGTCAGGTGTGGGATTTGGAGCAAAGGCTACTAGTTTCTACTTTGCAGTGGGAGTCAAACATAACAGCTTTCGCTGTTATTTGTGGCTTGAGTTACATGTAAATACCTGCAAATAATATTATTTTTCATCATCATCCTACTTGTTTCTGACTTTATTAGCTTCAGTCAAATTGACTTGATTGATAAATTTTGTTCACATCATGACCTTAGGTATGTTGGAGATGAGTATGGGATGGTGTCTGTGTTAAAATATGATGCTGTAGAAGGAAAACTTGTACTACTCCCTTACTACGTTCCTACAGATTCAATAGCTGGTAATTATTTCATTTTATGTCTTCTTTGATTATGTTTGATTGTTTGAATATAAATGAGCCCCTCGCTTCATTTAGATTTCTTTTGACAGTACTTTATTAAAGTATCAACTTTTGTCTTGCTTTCACAGTTCTGTGTATTTGCTTGCTTATTATTTTGCTTAATTTCACAGAAGCATCAGGAATGTCCTACCCCGATTATCATCCAGTTGTTGGACTTCTCCCTCAACCTGCATCTCAAGGAAATAGGCAAGAAAAGCTTTTTTTCAATGTCGTTGTCTCCATGTGAAAATAATAATTCCAGGTTTTTTAGTTTTGATTGATTATCATTTAGCTACTAGCATTCAACTTAATGATCTTTGTAAATAATAAATATCTGCATCTAGAGGCATAAGGATTAAGTACTGGATTTGCTTTCTGTTCTAACTTGTGATTGAACAAATGTGGACTGTTAATTATGTTACTGCTTTACATGTCAGAAGAATGTGTCATGCATCTTTGTGTGCATGCCCCTAAATGTTTAAACCTGTATCTGTATACTTTGCAGGGGAATTAGGTTTACTACATGCCACACATATTCATCTTCTTCTTGATGCACTTGAAAGAATTTTTTTCCTTTAACAGATTGTTGATTGCATATGACGATGGATTGATTGTCCTCTGGGATGTTTCTGAAGATAAAGTCATTCTAGCTAAAGGCAATAAAGACCTTCAGTTGAAGAGTAAAACACTGACCGATTTTCACAAAGGCATGGGACATGAGCTTTCTGATGATATATCAGAATATGAACATGTGGAGAAAGAAATAAGCTCTCTCTGTTGGGCTTCTACTGACGGGTCAGTCCTTGCTGTCGGTTATGTTGATGGGGATATTATGTTCTGGAACCTATCAAATAGCACGTCTGCTGATGAGAAAGTTGGAAAATTATCAAATGATGTTGTTAAGTTGCAATTGTCCACAGCTGAGAGAAGACTCCCAGTTATTGTTTTGCATTGGTCTGCAAATGGCTTAAGTGATGATTGTCATGGTCAACTCTTTATCTATGGTGGAGATGCCATTGGAGCAGAAGAAGCTTTAACGGTGGGTATTTTTAACTCAGATTAGATTACAAAATAGTTTATGAGCTTTATATATTTTCTCTCCTCTGTGCCACTCATTGATCATCCAACTAGGATCTACCAAACTGCTTCTTTTTGTACAACTCAAAGCCTTTAAGCCTTTTCTTGAAAATGCATTGTTCCAAACTGTAAAAATATATTCCTTAGCAACCAAACCCAGTTGAATGGAAAAGAGCTTGTTCACTTGAGCAGGACTGAGAATAAGCATTGACTTTTTTTTTTTTTGAACGAAAGAATAAGCATTGACTTTAGTTTCACAAAAGGTAGATCATTGGCTTTAGAATAAGGTTAGAGGTGAATTGTGTTATATTGAGTAGGAGATGAATTTGGTGATTTCAGATTTCACATTGGTTTAATTATTAACAACTAGTTGACTAGTCTATTGATTTTTCAATGTTTTAGCTAATTTGATGTGGATATTTCATAAACAAGAATGTACTTTGCAGATTTTAAGTGTTAATTGGTCTTCTGGGGTAGAAGCCATTGAGTGCATTGGGCGCATAGATCTTACTCTTAATGGTTCCTATGCTGATATGGTTTTATTACAAAGTGATGGTGTGAGCAAAGCCAAAGGCACATTAGTATTGACAAATCCTGGGCAGCTGCATTTCTATGATGATGCTTGCATTGGTTCTTTATTGTCCTGGAAACAGAAACAAAATTCCATTTCCTCATTGCAATATCCCATGATCATACCGATTGCTGAACCATACATTACGGTGGCAAAGCTGGGTGTTGTAAACAGAGATGTGGAGTTCTCAAAGGCTGTTTATAAGGTATCCATTCTTGAAACCAATGCTTTATTAGACTATCATAATGTAGACAATCATCATCTGAACTTAGAGGCAGCCTATGGCTAAGAAGAAAAAGAGAAGTATATTCATCTTTGATGATGTATTATTTTGTTCTTAATAATGGGAAAATAAATGAAAGTTCATATTGAAAAACGTCTTAATCAAGTTGCTCGTTTGATTTTCTTGTGTTTACTTTCCATGTATTTCTCCTTGGAATAATTTTCTTGCAAAAGCTTTCCAACTATCTATGGGAGTCTTGGGTCATTTTTGCTGATTGTTTTGTATCTGCTTCAAAAGTATAAGAGGCACACATTCAAACAAATTTGCTTTTGATTACCATGATTTAGTGATGTTGTTTCTCTCTACCCTTGGGTGTCTCTGTTAGAACATTCTGCTTCAAATTTCAGGTAACTCATACATCAAGAAGTGTGGATTGGCCTTTGACTGGTGGGGTTCATAGCCAGCCTCTTGATGCTGGGAATTATCAGGTTGAGAGATTATATATAGCAGGTTACCAAGACGGATCTGTTAGAATATGGGATGCCACAAATCCAACGTTTTCTCTAGTTTATGATTTGGGACCTGAGGTAAGTATCAATATTGTGGATGTGCTATCTCTTTTCTTTGACAACATAATCAATAGCCCATATTTTCTTTAATGGACAGGTGAAGGGTAGTAATATTGATGGTGTTAATGTACCAGTAACAACATTGGAATTATGCTCATTTACTTTGACTTTAGCTATTGGAAATGAACTCGGTATGGTAAGAGTTACATTTTTGGATTTGCCTTGATTTTTATGGTTTCAAGCTGTGCAGCTTGTAGTGATATTTTGTCTCTTTGAGAGTGTAGATTCGTCTATATAAGCTAATGGGCAACACAAATGAGAGGAGTTTGCATATTGTTACAGAAACTACAAAAGAAGGTATCTTGTGCCTTTGAATTTCTTTTGGATAGAATGATATATGTTTCTTTTGTTTTGAAATTCATTTACAAAAGGTTTCAGAAACCTGCAGTCAGTTTTGGTATGGGTTTTAGATCCTGATTGAGAGTTTCTAACCATCAGATATTGGTGGTTGGGGAGAAGTTTAGACAGATCTAAATAGCTAATTAAAAGTAAGATTTCAGCAACTGCCATTCTAAGATATGTGCCAGCATGTGAGGTTTCTTAATATTATGTCAGTGAACTCTGTTCAGCCTTAGGGTTTGGCATTTTATTTCATAAAAAGTTCTTCAGTTGAAAGTAACAATCTAATTTCCAAAGCACTCTCTCCAAGTAGCAATGCTAACATATCACTATGTGGTCTTTAACGGTGGATTTTTAATAGGATGTCTAACCAAGAGCTGCTTTTGCTTTTCTTCATGAGTATTACCACTAGGGAATAGTCCTAATATCTGAAAAGTGTAAAAAAAAACTTATTTCTTTATCCCATACCTGAGCAATAAACAATGGATGATCATCCATTGAAGCCAAACTTGCACTTTGAATTTAAAGTCATTTAAATCTCTGCCGTGGACTTTCAAATGACAATATTGTCTTCCCCCAGTCCTTGTGCACAACATATTTGGTGCTCTCTAAGTCTGGATTAATGTCGAGAATTTTAAGACCAGTACTGTCTTTCTAAGGCTGGATGGTTTACATTTCATCCGAGAGTGGGGGGTTGAGTAGGGTTTACATCATCTTACCATTGTTTGGTTGTTTGACGATTAAAACTAATATATTTTTCTGGCCAATCGCATTAAATCAAAGATATTTCATGGTCTCCCATGAGATTTTGAACAATGATGCTTAAAATTTTGTTTTTTCATATCTTAATTACTTGTCGGTAACTGTGTAGTCCACACTTTGCCCCAAGGGGATGGGCCTCAATGCACTGCTGTCTTTTCTATCCTTAGTTCTCCTATTTGCTCTTTACTGTTTACAAGTTTTGGAACAAGACTTACAGCAGGATTTCACTGCAGCAAGGTAGGCACATTTTTTCCTTTTTCTCCTCTCATCTCATTACTTTTGCCAACTATTCATCTGTCGAGCTGAAATATTAATCAAGTGAATCTCAAGAATTTGTATTCCATTTCGATATTTCAGGTGGCAATGCTTGATTTGAGTACATTGTCAGTGTTATTTCTTATTGACAGTGTACCCAACTCTGGATCACCTGTTAGGTGTCTGGCATTTAGATCATTTGTAGACACCGTTAGAGCAATGAGTAACGTAGAAGATGCTGAACCAAAAAGCAAGAAAGATTGTGAGAACTCAAAAGTGTTTGTTATGACTGAAAATGCACATATTGTTGTTATAGATGACATGACTGGCAATATAGTCTTCTCACATTCACTACAATCTGAAAAGGAATTGCATGTAATTTCCATGCATATAATAGGTGAGTATTTCCATCTGGGGAGACTAGTTTTTTATATTTTATTTTTTGGCTTCATCAATTTTTTTTTTTTCTTTTTTGTGTGGATTTTTTAGAAAATACTTATGCAGAGACTGGAAGTGGAAGTGAAAAATACTCAAATAACTTGACTCAGAAAAATGGAACGGGAAGTGAACCTGACGAAAGCACTGCTCACTCTGGTACTACCGCACTTAAACTCAACATTGAGACATCTGCCAAATCAACTTATTCAGGGCAAAGCTTGGAGAATGTTTTTCTTCTGGTCTGTTGTGAAGATGCATTGCACTTGTATTCAGCGAAATACTTAAATGAGGTACTTTATATTAACCGATTTTGCTTTCAATATTTCTGTCTCCTACTTCAGAGAAGTGAAACTTTCCCATTTTAGGGTGACAGGAATCCGATTCGAACGGTGAATCTTTTAACAAGATGTTGTTGGACTGCAACTTTCAAGAAGGATGAAAAAGAGTGTGGGCTAATTGTACTGTATCAGAATGGAGTGATTGAAATAAGGTAAAGCATTAGTTATAACTTTGCTTTATTTAATGGTGGAAAATGGTACCACGAGATTATATCTGACCTTCAGTGGAAATTGATATCCTCTGTTAATCTTACTACTGGTACATTGATCCCATGTAATCAGTTTTGAAATGGAAGAAAATTGATTGGCAGGTCCCTATCAGATCTTGACGTAGTGGGAGAAAGCTCCTTAATGTCAATTATGAGGTGGAACTTTAAGACTAATATGGAGAGGACAATATGTTCAAGTGGTGCTGCAGAAATTATGCTGGTTTGTCCTTTCCGTTTCCATCTTTGAACTTCAATAGTTCTTTAGTTGAACTGCATTTTTTACAATTGGGATTTGGAAAAGACCCTGATTACGGTTGCTTGAATTAGCTTCATGAATTTCATAGAGCTTAAAGTGCCAAATAGTGTTCTTTAGCTTCATGAAGTTCACTTTGGTCTATTAACATTCATTTTAGCATCTTTAATTTGGACATTGTAGCTTCCCTTGATAATTTCTAACCTGATTGGCTTGCTTTTCATATTGAAGGTAAATGCAAGTGAATTTGCCTCTGTTTCTCTTCTGGCCGATGAAAATAGCTTCAGGTTCTCTTTCTTACCCTTCCGCTCCTCCTGTTGATCCATATTTGCTGTTGGGTTATAAGCCTTGTCACAGTGAGAAAGGAAAAAATGAAAAAACAATATCTTTTTTTCCTTTTTCTTCTCTCCTCTTCTTCATTTACAACAAATTTCTTACAATTACTCCTCTTCAACTAACTTTCCCTTCCCTTCAACAGACTCCTTATATAGGGAGAGAGAAAACAACTAATCCTTTCCTAACAAAAACATGAATTTCCTGAATTTTATGCTAAAAACATGAAGGATCATTCCTTTGTTCACTAAACATGCTCCATCAGAAATTTTTCATCCATAATTTGGGAGACACATCCAATAATAAAGGGAAAAATCTCAACAACTTCAACAGCCTTGAACTTTGAGTACAAAGGTCAAAAGTATTTCATTTGTCTAAAAGAATTATTGCTAATATTAGGATTCCGGAGTCATTGCCTTGCCTTCATGATAAAGTCCTCGCTGCTGCCATTGATGCTACTGCCAGCTTATGCCCTACCCAAAAGAAAAGAAAGGTTGAAGTTTATCTTTTGGCCTCCCAGATCACAGTCTCTCTTTTTAACGGAAAATCTGAATTCTTTTTCCTGGTTTTGTGGAACAGGGTGCTTCCTCTGGCATTTTGGGTGGTTTCATTAAGGGCCTCCAAGCGAGCAGGGAGGATCACATCTTAGATCCTTCAGAAGGTTGTAAGAACAACTTTGCACATTTAGAGAGCATATTCTCCTGTCCTCCATTCTTAAAGTCTTCAATGGGCTTCTCAGATGACAAGAAAGTTTTGAATCTAAATATAGGTTCTCTCTTCCGGCTCCCGTTCATCTTCCTATATTCTCATCTCTCTTCCTCTCTTTTTTCCATTTTCTTACTTCCTTTTTTTGTTGCAGACGACATTCATATTGATGAACCTATTGTTATCTCACCCTCATCAAAGACAACTAAGAAACCTACAAAAGGTTTTGATACCAACCTTCTTATACTCTGTATATATGCTTACTTACGAACGTGCTTACCAATGTTCTTTCTTGTTGCATTGAAGATAAAGGAACAGAAAAGGACAGATTATTTGAGGGGGCATCTTCCAGTCCAACGCCAAGACTTAGAACAGCTGAAGAAATTAAGGCTAAATATAGGAAAGGGGTAATAAGATATAAAACAGTACAGTCAAAAACTTACACTAATGTTACTTTGCAGCTTATATTTCTGACATGGCTATCTGTTTTCCAGGATGCTGCTGCTGCAGCTTCACAAGCGAAAGACAAGCTTGCAGAACGCGGGGAAAAGCTTGAGGTAGAGTTTTGTCTATTGCCGTTCTTATTATTTCTTTTGCCGAATGAAATGTTTGGTAATCCTAAACTTAATCTAATAAGATTCTTCCATATGAAACTATTTGCTTCAGAAATTAACTAAACAACTGTTACTCATTAATTATTTAATTTGTTGATTATTAATTGGTACTACTATGCTTTATATGTTAAAGATTATTTTCTTAAATTGGCAAGACTTCCTTATAAAAATGGCTACAATACATGATTAATCAAAGATCATATGGTTTTATCACTTATAAACTACGAGAACCTAGTTTTATAGGAACCTAATCACAACAACCATATCTGCTGCCATCCTGATTAATCTTCTGGTTGCTCGAAAATGTTTGGATCTCTTTTTCTAATAAAGTACATAATTGAATAATTCTTAGTTTATTACATTAAGCTAATAAATGTATGTATATTCTGTTCTATTATCCACCCAGCGCCTGAGCCTGCGAACCGAAGAGCTTCAAAGCGGAGCTCAAAACTTTGCATCACTGGCAGAAGAACTTGCAAAACAAATGGAGAAACGAAAATGGTGGAACATATAATGATACTTTGATACATAATCAGCTTTAGTTTCCCGGAAATAAGCCATTGTTATAGTAAGTTTCTATATCTGATAATCATAAGCAAGAAGTTTATAATAAGGTTGAATTTTCTGTTCTGCTTATTTTATTATTTGTAAATTATTGCCAATTTGTGTATATTGTGAGTTGACAATATAACTTAAAATGTATATAAATAAACAAAAATTGTATTCTTTACCTATGTAAGAGTGCATCTTTGAATCAATGATAAATTGAATTAATTTTTTGTCCACGTTTTTCATATGTGGAATAAACTATGTGTAAACCTATTTTCACCAACTTCTCCATGATGGTTTCTTTTTATTACTTGTTTGTTTGATTATTTTCTTCCTCTTTTTTATTTATACTTTATGGTTATGAAAGGTTGTTTTTATATTAATTTAATTATATATTAACTTAATTATTTAATTAAACATAATTAAAAACCCAAATTCTACCTAAAAACAAAAAACAAAATAATTCTCTCCCACTGCCATGTGGCACGCTTCCATTGGCTAAAATCCCCCAAATTTTCTTTTCCTCCGCGGCCGACTACTCCTCCTTCGGCGTCTCGTTTTACGTGCCGAACGACTACTTCTCCACCAACCCCTCCGCCCGATGCAGCACTCCACTGCGGCCGACCTCTGCTCCTCCGCTCAATGCAAGTGGCCTAAGTAAATCGGATGAACTGAGTAACCGTTAAAATGATTTGGGTAATTAAAGCCTTAATGTTATGTTTCAAAGTTGGTATCCACCATAATGAAAATACAATCCGTTATTATTTGAGTGGAAGTCAACTTTAGATGACTTTGAAAATAAGTATGGTCCCATATTTTACATATGTGGAAATATGTAGCATGAATTTGTAATAGTATAAAAAGTATGCCGTCCAAAAACTAATTGTGCTGTTAGTGCCACTTTGTGTGCTAGCCATAAGCTGGTAAGCCACATTTTCATGAAAAAAAGCTTATGTTACATAATTTCAGCTAATTTATGAGTATACTAAATAAGTTCAATCTAACAAGACAATACCTCGGTTCGGTTCAAATTGGTTCAAAAAATAATAGTCCTTAACTGTGTTTTCATGTGGTTCATGGTTTAAGATCGTTTCACGATTTCTAGCGATTTAATTTAGATTCAATTAACAAAATTCACACCTTCAATTCATAGCCAGTTTTAGTTTTTCTTTTTAAAGCTAAATTATAATGGTTTGATTTTTTCTAACATAGTTAAATTTTAAAACATGTACGTTTCATTTCTGTTCAAACTGGTATATAATCATATATTTGAATTGATCCAATAAAATTAAATAAAAAATATTTAGTTTGATCCAATAAATTACAAAATAACTATATAAAACAATAGCGAATCAATTTATTTATTATTTCGGTTAAACTGAATGTTTATAGGTATATCCATTTGTAAGTTGCAACATTAGAAATCCTAACACTTTTGGGAAAAAAATACAATAAAGGTGGCCAAGCCAGTTTGAACTATACAAATCGGTCATTCTTGAACTAAACTGTAAGTTTACGGCCTGATTCAACAAAATTATAAATCGCTCGTGAATTGCTAAATCACTCTTGAACTGCTGTAAACCAATCGAATCGGAGCTCAACTATGAATTGATCTTTGGCCGACGATTCATAAACTGTACCTAAACCGCCCATCACAGTTCAATTCATAGTTCTGGTTCAAGGGACCAAAATCTGCAAACCACCGATTTGTAATCTCGACTGAACCGAATTGAGCCAAACTGACTTGGGATATAGTAATCTTGGCATTAAAAACCATAAGTTTTCTTTTTTTGACATAAACCGTAAGTTGAAACTTGAAATACCTTAAACAAAGATTAATTGGTCGGTGAAAGGATCAAATCTTAGCTACTCTAAGTTAAGATGTAGATATGACATAAACAATTACTTAGACTAGAAATAGCAATGGCGTGAGTCATATGACAATTTGAATATATAAACAATAGGTTATAATATTCATTTTCCCATCTTGGAAAAGGCTAATCAAAATGGGAAACTTAAAATTAAACCTTTTACTATGACCGTCCGGATGAAAAGTACACTATATCAGACGTACCAGATTCGTCCACATCATCCTTTTACTCCATTCCACACGTTTTTGAGGTCAAATAATTAAAAAATTTCCATTTTTCTTTCAAACCCTACATAGTGAGTTAGTCAATTTCCACCGAGCGCAAATATGAGACATGAAACGCCTCAACTTGTGTTAGTTCTTTGCATATATATACATATATACCACATATAGAATTTTGACAGTAAAAGAAAGAGAAAGAGAGATAAAGGGGACAGCTAACAAGAAGCACAAGTTGAGAGAGATTTTAATAGAAAGCAAGAAGTGGAGGAGGATAGGATAGGAGAGGAGAGGAGGGCAATTTTTGATTTTCTTTCTTATCTCTTCCTCCACTTATTTGGTTTGCTTTCTTGAATTCTTGATTCTTGCATTGCTTTCTTGATTTCTGATTATTGATTCTTGCATTTTTCTGTTTCTGGGTTCTATATTCCAATTTGGTTGCTTTCTCTCTTGCATTTTTCTGTTTTTAGGATCTACTTATACCAATTTGGTTGCTTTTTAAAATTTTTTATTCTTGCATTACCTCTTTTCTGGGGTTTTCTCAATGGCTACTAGTTGGGTTTTATCTGAATGTGGTCTAAGACCGCTTCCTAGACAATACCCACAAGCCAGAAGTAGCTTTACAACAAAAAGTTCAGATCTTTTCAAGCTTAAACAACTACCAGTCACAAAAAGCTTCAATCTTTATTCTTCAAGTTGGTCTAAACAAAGAAATTGGGCACTAAATGTTGCTGCTCCTGTTAATATAAGGACTGTTAGTGATGAAGAAGAAAAAGAAAGAGATGAAAGTGTTCATGAAGAAGAATTCTTTGACCCTGGTTCTCCACCACCTTTCAATTTAGCTGATATTAGAGCAGCTATACCTAAACATTGTTGGGTTAAAGATCCATGGAGATCTATGAGTTATGTATTAAGAGATGTAGCTGTGGTTTTTGGATTGGCTGCTACTGCTGCTTATTTGAACAATTGGCTTGTTTGGCCTCTTTATTGGATTTGTCAAGGAACTATGTTTTGGGCTCTCTTTGTTCTTGGTCATGATTGGTAAACTTTTTCTCTATTTTTTTTAACCTTGTTTTTTTTTTTTTTTTTTTATGTAAATTATGTTTGACTGTTTTGTTTTTGTAATGCAGTGGACATGGAAGCTTTTCAAATAATCCAAAATTAAATAGTGTGGCTGGTCATCTTCTTCATTCCTCAATCCTTGTTCCATATCATGGATGGTTAGTTAATCCTACTAAATCCTGTGTTCTATTCTGTTGTTTATATTTTTTATAATTGTTCCCACTTTACTGATTATACCAGGAGAATTAGCCACAGAACCCATCATCAAAATCATGGACATGTTGAAAAAGATGAATCATGGCATCCAGTGAGTTCTGTCTGAATCATTTTATGTTCAAATTTGAAGCCTTTTTTTTTATTATTATAGTGCAATTGTTATTTTATTCTAATTCAATATGTTTTCTGTTGCAGTTGTCTGAGAAAATCTTCAAAAGTTTAGACAATGTGACTAAGATATTGAGGTTCACTTTGCCATTTCCAATGCTTGCTTACCCTATCTATCTGGTAATTAAGAACCCTTTTTGACACATAATTATTCTATAATCATACTTATAATCTTAAAAAGATGTATTATGGTAAGTGATTATGATATAATCCCTATTTCTTAATCTCCTTGCAGTGGAATAGAAGCCCTGGAAAGAAAGGATCTCATTTTGATCCAAATAGTGATTTGTTTCTCCCAAATGAGAAAAAAGATATTATTACTTCAACTGCTTGTTGGACTGCAATGGCTGCATTGCTTGTATGTTTAAATTTTGCAATGGGTCCTATTCAAATGCTTAAACTCTATGGCATTCCTTATTGGGTAGGTCGACTTCCAACCTGCGTATAAGTTAAAAAACTCCCTCATAATCTGACGCAACTTAAAAGCTTACAGAACCACCCCCTTAGTTCTAGTTCTGTAAAGACTTTTCTTCAGATATTTAGAGTAATGAAATTTGCGATGTTATGCAGATCTTTGTTATGTGGTTGGACTTTGTCACGTACTTGCATCACCATGGTCATGAAGACAAGCTTCCATGGTATCGCGGAAAGGTAATGAATTTTAAGTTATGAATAGAGAAGATAGTGCATTGGATAGAATTTTTGAACTGTGAACCTCTATAAATATTGTAGATGCTCTTAGCTTACCCTATGTGTCGTTGATGTCTCATTTTTTATTAGTACTGACTGGTTTTGTTACCGATACCAACATTAGGAATGGAGTTATCTAAGAGGAGGGCTAACGACACTCGATCGTGATTATGGATGGATCAACAACATCCACCATGATATTGGAACTCATGTCATTCATCATCTTTTCCCTCAAATCCCACATTACCACTTAATTGAAGCTGTAAGTTTCAATCTTTTCCTTAATCATAGTTTAATACATGTTTGATTTTGGTAATCAGCCTCTAATTACTTTGCAATTGCCCTTTATAATTACAGACTGAAGCAGCTAAGCCTGTGTTGGGGAAATACTATAGGGAGCCAAAAAAATCTTGGCCTCTACCATTTCACTTGATAAGAGATCTTATAAGAAGCATGAAACAAGATCACTTTGTAAGTGATAATGGAGATGTTGTATACTATCAAAAAGATTCTAATCTCTTTAAAACAGAGTGAAAAAGATGCCAAGAAGATACTTTGTAGCAAATGATTTTTTTAACTTCTGACAACCTTAAGATATAGTTATATTCTGCTCCACTTATATTTTGCTTATGTAAGAGACATTGATAATGCTAGCCAAATCAAATTATGTTGTAATATAAGGACAAAATAAGAAATTCAATATTATATATATATATATATATATA